>CM059212.1:29944669-30022169 GCA_030347435.1 Clarias fuscus
TAAGTCTCAGCATGATGCTCTGGAGATGGTCATGAGGGCGATGAGGGGTGTTGGAATAGTTTCAAACAGAGCACATACCCAGCGGCACTGTGGCTTAATGGTTAACACTGCGGCCTTGCACCTGCACGGTCCGGGTTTGATTCCCGACTGGAGTTTGCATGTTCTCCCTCTGCTTGATGGGTTTCCTCTGGGTACTTGGTGTTCCCAAATTGGCCTGTATGTGTGTGCCCTGTGATGGATTGGAACACCACCCAGGGAGTACAGACGATGAGGGCGCGAGCACATACCCAATGATGTCTGATTACTTCAGTGCAATTGTAGTGGAATATTGTACTTACATGACATCATTTATATTTTTGTATTACACCCTAGATTTCTCCTGCTTTAACATTACAGGGTATTTTGTGTAGATTCATGACCTATGATCCCAAATGAAGTCTATTTCAGTTCTTACTTATAAAACCTGCAAGGAGGAAAGGGGGGTTAAAATTACCCAAACTACTGTAAATGACTCAAGAACAAGATTTAATTATATCCCAAATGATGTCATGTGGGGTTTGCTTCATGTCTTTTCCCAACATGGGATAATGCAATGTGCTTGATATGAGTAATATGTCTGACAAATCCTAATTAATTATCTAAATAATTAATTCAACCTATTTTGTGCGTTACAGACAAAACATCTATAAACCTATCAACATCCAGTCCGAGCTCCTAGATCCAAGCGAAAATATGTTCCAGGATGGAAAAGAAGGACCCGACAAAGCCTCGTAGCACGAAGTACGAACCCGAGATGAGATTTCTTTCAAAGCGGAATCAGGACTGCAGACAAAAAATCTCCAAGATGTTCTTCTAGGAAACAGAAACCATCTCATCATCCTAGATGCTAATAATGAAGGAGACAGAGAAATGTTTAAGTCACGTGTTATGTTCCTGCCCAGTGCCAGAGAGCCTTTCTGTGGAGAGCACGGCATTCTGGGAAAGATGGAGAGGAAGATAATGAAGTCCTGTGAAGGTGTGAATTCTCAAAGGCGTGGAAAAGTCCATGGAATTGCTGGATGGATTCAAGGAACTGAATTGCCCTTTGTTGAAAATATCCTTTCATTTCAGTGTCTTGGCTTAGCTCATAGTCACACTAGAAGGTTCATCGTGTTGTGTCCAGGAAACTGCAGTAGCTTGAGTCACTATATACCTCCAAAAATGGAATTTGAACTAGCGTTATTAACAAGTTAACAAATTGATTTAACTGCACTAGTCATGCACACACTGAAGGAAACTAACTGTATGTCTATGTTCTTCCAAGCTTTACTTTACTTTGTGCTGTCTTTATATACATATAACAACATGTTGTACTGTACATGACAAGATGCAACCCTGTAAACAATTAATGGTAACTTATAGAAGATAATAACTGAGACCACATGTCAGACCACACATGCCCTAAGATCAGAAAGACATTCAGCGTCACTTTATCACTTTTATTGACCGTTTTATACCTTTGTTAAAACATGTACAGTATGTGTGTATCAGTAGCTCCACAATGACAACCAGTAACTTGGTATCCTTTCTTAGTCTATATAGCTTTTGTAATATAGCTTTTGTAATAATGTAATATAACTTTGGTTTTATAACTTTGGTCTATATATATATATATATATATATATATATATATAGTTTTTTTTTTTTTCCATAGAGGTTTTAACTTTTGTGCTGGCACTTTTTCTTTAATCAAAACTCTCCATTATAAACTATCCATTAGCGCACACACACAGATACATGTTTTTTTTTATCAATGTATGTACTTTATATCACATAAATATTATGTGCAACAGAGCAGTGTTTATAATTTCATCTTCCTGTATAATTCTGTATAATACTGTAGTTTATAAATGTTCTGTATATAGCAACTCACACATCAGGTTTTTCTTTCTTTTTATCAGATTTCCGTTTCCTTTCTTATGTAGTGTTGCACAACTTCTGCCGGGATTAAATGACTCAAAAGCGCTTTTTTTAACCAAGTGAGGGAAGCGTTGCAGTATGTCACTGCACCACACAAAACTCATGGAACCAAAACAATGTACTTTGTAATGCACTGCTTCTACGAAGATCACTGTATTTTTTTGTTTGTTTGTTTTAATAAAACATTTATATTTTTGCTATATGTGTATATTGATATATGTTTCCTTTTACCATATCATATATATTATCACTTGCTGTGTGCACTATGTATTGTGTTCTCCTGGCATTCGTTTAACTCAGATTTGTCCATCAGAGTTGCAGAAGGTCCACTGCTTCAGAATCCAATGTCGATGCTTTACACCACTCCGGCCAACATTGGTATGCATAGTGATCTCAGGCTTGTGTGTTCTGCTCGGCTGTGAAAATCCATTTCATGACGTTCCTGAGAGACGTATCTCACGTTCATGTTGCGTCTGGAAATCTGTCACCTAATGCCTGACCTCTCATTGCTCCTAGACGCATCCATTTTATCCTCGAGCCAAAGTGTGCCATTCAGTTACTGTGCAGGATTTGATGTTATTATTGCACCTCTGTGTTGCCTTTGATAGGGTGAACCACAGCTTGGTTGACAGTGCGTTGGTGTCTGTAGATCAGTTCTGGAGTGGTTCTTGTCTTACCTCTCTAAAAGAGGTATGAAAGAAATAACCTCTCAAAACTGTCTCAATAACTCAAGCATTGTTTTATGGTGTCCCTCAGGGTTCTCTCTTGCATCCTATTTTGTTTGTTGTGTACATGCTACCTCCTAGGCAGATAATAAAGTAGGTATAAAGAACATTTTTAATAATATCAAATAATGTAAATAAAATAGGTATAAAAATATAATCAGCTATATTTCTTGTTTAAGCCACATAATATTGCAAAATTGTCTGTACTACAAAATTCTTTAAAACATTCAACATTCAATGCTGTAAAAAATTATATGGGTGATAATTTTTATGATGACATGCAGATAAAACTGAAGCTGTTTTGTTCTGAAGGTGAGAGAAAGTCTAAAGGATATTTTTTCATATCCTGATAAAACATAATAGATGACAAGGTGAACCAGGCTTTGAATATTGACCTGCATGTAAACCATGTGGTTTGATCAGGCCCATTTTGCCCCAAATAGAACTGGAGAAGAATATTCACGTTTATGTTATCCTATCTAGACTATTGTTTTACCTGTATGAGAAAGACTTACCTGGATCATTTACATAAGTTTCACAATGCTGCAGCCAGGTTCCTAAAAGAAAATCCTCTAATCCAGGGCTTCTTAATGTTCAGAATGCATGGCAAGTCAATCTGTACCGCAGAAAACAAACAAACATTTTTTCCCCACTTGTCCACAAATAAATTTAGTAGCAGAGCTACTTGTGTTGTCGTTCCAGGTCAGTCAATTTAATTGGTTTGTTCACGCATCAAAACAAAAAACACTTAGCTTATTTACGTTGTTTCGGCATGAAAATCAATCAATGATGATGTTTCTCATGTACAGTTAAACCTTGGATTGCTTGTATATCAAAGCAAATTTCCCCTTAAGAAATAATGGAAACTCAGATGATTTGTTCCACATCATCATTTATACCGCTTTATCCTGTATTCAGGGTCACGGGGGGCCTGGAGTCTATCCCAGGAGACCTAGGGCACGAGGTGGGGTACACTCTGGACAGGGTGCCAATCCATCGCAGCTTATAAGAATAATTAATACATAATATGAAATAAAAATAAAGCAAATTAACCTGCACTTTACCTTTGAAAAGAATCGTGGCTTTAGTGGTTGAGACCAGAGAGAAGAGAGGAGGAGGAAGGGGGCTACCCTGTAAGACAACTTTCTCACACACACACACACACACACACACACACACACACACACACACACACACACACACACACACGCAAAAACATGAAAAAAAAATCTTTAATAAATCTTAATCTTGAAAAAAGTCTTTATTTTAACATATAATTTTCGTCGCAATCCGCTGCAATACGATATTCATTCATTATGGTGTTTCCCGGGTAAGTTTTCATTGACTAAAACAGGTTCCTCTGACTAAAACTAGACTAAAATGTCCAAACTTTTAGTCAAACTAAAACTTGACTAAACAAAAATAGAAGAGATAGGATGAAAATTATCTAAATATGAGAAAGAAACTAACAGAGACATCTACTAGGACTAAGACTAAAATTGAAAATAGCTGACAAATCACTGTGTACATTAATGACCTACCGCAGCCGTACAGCACTCTCAGGTCTTCCGATCAGGGCTTGCTTCTTGATCCATTTGTGTAGATGCGTGTTTGTATGGACTCTAGTGTTTTTGTTCAAAATTTTAATGTTTCATGTATTTAATGTTCATCTTTTATGTCTTTTGTATGTCTTGTATTTGATTGTTATTACTGTGAAGCACTTTTTTACTTGTTTACTTAATTGTATAATTTGATTGTATACTTTCTTACGATACATGTCCACATACTTTTGGTCATATACTGTTTATACGAGGGTAAGTCAAAAATGATTTGCACTACGGTTATATTAACTTCTGTTGGCCGCATTGTGTCATCAGCGCTTTCGTTCAAGCCTCCTGTCTCTCCAGTTGCTGCTGTGCAGATGTGAACTTCTTACATCAGCTCATTTGTAACTGCAGTGCAAGCAAATTGATCCCTCATTAGTTATTAGTTAGCACAAATGTTAGCGATACTCTAATAAGGAAGGTGAAAGTTTCCTAAAGAGAATCATTACTGGTCATTCAAGCCGGAGATGGATTGGAAACATCCTGACCGAGAAAAAGTTCAAAAGTTCAGAAGTCGACCATCAGCTGGAAAATTCATCAACGCTTACAGTTTTCTGGGATTCTCAAGGGCCAGAAGTATTGGAACATCATCAGGAAAAAGGTTCAACAATCAACAGTGCACATTACAGTAAGACGCTTATTGAAGAGCGGAAACCTAAACTAAAGATGCATACAAGTGCATGATTGTTGCTTGCAAAGAATGGCATGTTTATGCATAATGGGTTCAGTCTAATGTCTGACTAAAGAGCTTGCCTTCAGGGACTAGGCAGTGGCTAACTTTCAGTTTCTGTTTATCTCAACAGATTTACCAGAAAAGCTTTTTGTCTCTGGAATCTAAATAGGGGAACGAGTATTTCCTGCACTGCAAGAAGGCTTTGTTTGTTTCAGCACAGCCCTACCAGTAACGAGGTGCTGCATGAACTGATGAACCATGGCTTTATTAGCGCCGGGACATATTCATATACACGTAAACAGGAAACGACAGCCCATTAATACGAACTGAGGTCATTCACAGAAAAGGTTATTCTAGATTGCAGAATAAAGAAGTGCCATGAATGCCACTTCATCTTGGAAGAGGATTTACTCATAATACAGCAGAACAAACAAGGCCAAGAGAAATCCTTCTCTTTCCTGAATTAGGTTGCTGGAGGATGCAGATCGGTGGGTGTGGCTTCACAATATATTCAACAACTCTTTTCTTTTCACTGTACGTGGAAATACAGTGGAACCTCTGCAAACAAATTGAATCCGATCCGGAGGCGAATTCTTTAGGCGTATTGCGAAACGCATTTTCCCCTAAGAAATAATGTAAATGTTGATAATACCACCATACCAGCCATAGAATATTACCAATATTACCAATTTTCAACACTATAATCATATTTTTTCATTAAAAAAAACAATCGAAACATTCAGAAATGGCCTGTAAATCTTAATTTATGGTTCCTCTCGGCACTGGCCGCTTTAAAAACCGAACTGAAAGCGGCTCCCTTTCTTCACATTCTTAGAACCCAGGGTGCCGGGGTGTCTTTAATAAATCTTGCACAAAAAGCAAAAGAAAAACATACACACACACACAAATGTACTGAAAATGCTTCAGATACCAAGCAAATTTCTTGCAAAATTTCAGGCCATTCATAGGCACAACTGTATGGTTAGCTCGAGTTAGCCGAACATCTAGGTCCCGTTAGCCATACTGCTAGTTCTGATTACCCATATGACTAGTCCCAGGGGGAAAAAGAGATAAACTAGTGCTATGTACATTGTAACTGTGAAAGCCCTGATTAAGCTCAGTGGATCTTTAAAATGAGTCTCAGCTGTGTGTTGGAATGCATTTTTGCACAGAACAAAGTTTGTTGAATACCAAAATTACGCCAAGAGTACACCAAAAAGTCATCTAGGGCCTCATAAAAGAACCAAGGACAACATCTAAAGAACTGCAGGCTTCACCTATCTCGGTTAATGTTCATCTTACTGTTAATGATTCAACAACAAGAAACAGACTGGGGGCAAAATGGCATCCATGGGGGAAAGCCACTGCTGAACAAAAAAAAAAACACACAAAGGCTTGTCTCACATTTGCAAAAAAAAACAAACATCTTGATTATCACCAAGAATTATGGGCAAATATTCTATGGACTGATGAGACAAAAGTTGAACTTTTTTGAAGGTTTGCATCCCATCACTCTGGTATAAAACTAACACAGAATTTCATAAAAAGTACATCAAACCAACAGTCAAACATGGTGGTGGTAATGTAATGGTCTGCAGATGCTTTGCGTGACTTCCCATAACTGATTCTTGGGCTCTATCAAAAAATTCTAAGGGAGAATGTCCAGCCATCAGTTTGTGAGCTTAAGCTCAAACGCACTTGTGTTGTGCAGCAGGACACTGATCTGAAACACACCTGCAAGTCCACCTCTGAAGGTCTAAAAAAAATTTCAATTAAGGTTTTGGAGTGGCCTAGTCAAAGTCTGTACTTAAATCCGATTGAGATGACCGTTCATGCTCGAAAACACCCCAGTGAGGCTGAATTGAAACAATTTTGCAAAGAAGAGTGGGTCAACATTCCTCCACAGCGATACGAAAGACTCATTGCCAGTTAATGTTGTATTTGCTTCCAAGGGTGGCAGAACCAGTTATTATTTTTAGAAAGCAATTATTTTTTCACACAGGGACAGGCAGATTTGGACAGCTTTTTTCCCCCCCTACTAAATTAAATAATTTTGCATTTTGTTTTGCTCAGGTTATAGTTGTGTAGAATTCAAATTAATTTGATGATCTCTTTAATTATTATTATAAATTATTAATCTGTGACCAATATCCCAATAAATAAATAAATAAGGAAGGGGGTAAATACTTTTTCACAATACTGTAGCTGATACCATGGTAGCTGATATTTGTGCCAGACAATGGTGTGTCAGAGTCTATAGAGGGAAACATTACCCGATAGCGGAAAGAGGAATTCCTTTGGTACGATGGTTAAGGAAATACCAACCGAGCAATCTTACACAATATTCTTACAAACATCCTCATTTACTTCCCATCATCGCTCAGCTGTTTCGGGGAAAATGAATATATCATCAATTAGTCAAAGCCAAACCTTAGAGCATGTTGCATTCTGCTAATTCTAGCCACGGTTAGTCTGACTGGCTAAAATCCCCATTACCTAAATATCTCTTGTCAAGGTTGAACCATGATTAAACATTGAAGAAAAAAAAAAGAGTAAATTGTTGGCTGGGCAAGATATGCAATGGGTATACGTACAGTATAATGCACCTAGAAAAAGTGTGATGAACCGTGAGAGAAGAATCACTTTGGATGCACAGGCTGAAGAGGAAAAACAACTAAAGCAAAAAGAAGATGATTTCCATATTTATGGTCAAGAAAGATTAAACGCAGGAGGAAATAACTCTAGTCAAATTAACTTCTGCATACAACAGCATGCGCCGTGCCACAGCTACTAATGTACTGTTCTGTATATACGCCTGTATACTGTATGTACTAGTGTACTGTTCTGTACATAGGAAACAGTATATAGGCCTGTTTATGTACTAATGTACTGTTCTGCATATAGGCCTGTATATGTACTAGTTTACTGTTCTGTATATAGGCCTGTATATGTACCAATGTACTGTTTTGCATATAGGTCTGTATTTGCACTAATGTACTGTTCTGCATATAGGCCTGTATATGTACTAATGTATATTCTGCATATAGGCCTGTATATGTATTAATGTATATTCTGTATAATGTATATTCCGTATAATGTATATTCTGCATATAGGCCTGTATATGTACTGATGTATATTCTGTATAATGTATATTCTGCATATAGGCCTGTATATGTACTAGCGTACTGTTCTGCATATAGGCCTGTATACAGTATGTACTAATGTACTGTTCTGCATATAGGCCTGTATATGTACTAATGTATATTCTGTATAATGATTCTGCATATAGGTCTGTATATGTACTAGTGTACTGTTCTGCATATAGGCATTTATATGTACTGATGTACTGTTCTGTATATAGGCCTGTATAGGTACTAGTGTACTGTTCTGCATATAGGCCCGTATATATATATATATATATATATATATATATATATATATATATATATATATATATATATATATATATACAATAATGTACTGTTCTGCATATAGGCCTGTATATGTACGAGTGTACTGTTCTGCATATAGGCATTTATATGTACTAATGTACTGTTCTGTATATAGGCCTGTATATGTACTGTACTAGTGTACTGTTCTCCATGTAGGCATGTATATGTATTAGTGAACTGTTCTGTATATAGGCATGTATATGTTCTAATGTACTGTTCTGTATGTAGGTTCTCTTGCCCGTGACAAAATATTCTAGTAATTCTGTTGTGCCAAGGCATCCCTACTAGCAAGATCTGGAGAGACAGCGTATGCACATAAACTGTATACAGAACATCAGACAAACCTAGTGTGAAATTATTCACTGCAAAACACTGGAAAATACGTATACAGAAGTTCATAATTTCTGTTCAAGAAACAGTGAGGGTTAAATTCATGTTTTCAACCGCATTGTTTGATGTTTTCCCACATTAAAATTCTATTAGGGACTTTTTGTTTCAGCCAAAACATGATAAGCATAATAAGTCTTTTGACTCAGCACATTCGAAAATGAAACACATTGTGTGCAGTGCAAAAGGTTCCCTAATTGCTCACGGCTATTGTGCAAAATTATAATTTTCAGAATTTGTATTTTGTAAGATGTTTTGTTAAATGTGGCATTAATTCAATATCCAGTATCGGTATCGGTCTATACCAGAGAAAAAGTTTTATAGAACATACAACGTAATGTACAGGGACATTAAGCAACACATACAGTACACTATATTGAAAAATATTTGCCCAAACCTGTTAATTATTGAATTCAGATGTTTCAATCAGGCCCCTTATCCCCAGTGAAGGACAATCTTAATGCTTCAGCATAGCATTCACCAAGACATCTTGGTAAATGTTATGCTTCACTAAACTTTGTAGCAACAGTTTGGTGAAGGCCCTTTTCTATTGCAACATGATTGTATATGACCCAGTGCACAAAGCAAGGACTATAAAGACATGGTTTGATGAGTTCAGTTTGGAAAAACTTGATGGGCCCTTACACAGAGCCCTGATCTCAACCCCATTGGTATAGACAACAGAGACGTTTTACACATTTTACACAGAAGTCAATTGCATTGACTTCTGACACACAGTTTCATTTTTAACTAAGCAATATACAGGTGGGTTATGGTTTTTGAATCTCACCTCTGATATGTGTTTATCTATATACATTTTGTTTTTTGAATGTGTGTGGGCTTCCTCTGGGTAGTCTGTGCTCTCTTACGGTTCAAAGACACACATGTAGGCTGATTGGCTTCTCAAAATTTTCCCGTGGTGTGAAGTATGTGGGTTGCAAGAGGTTGTAATCCTCAGCTTTGGAGCACATCAGTAATGACTTATGATTGCTTGAGATGACAGTTTAGATGAATGAATCCTCTACTGAGAGTAATACAATAAAGGTTGTTCTTAGGTTGATTTTTGATGCAGGTTGTTTTTTTTAATCATATAAATGTTTATTAAATATTCATAATTTTCACTTTTTTCATAACTTGGATTTTTGTAAAGTCGTCTTAATGGAAAAGAGCATCACCTGAAAAGAAATTATACAGCAGTCATACATTGAAGCAGGATGTGTTACTCCGCCCACCAGGTTTAGCTCCACCCCCAAACCCCAGGCTGCAGTGGCGTGTCTTTTAAATTTAGACAATTCTTTCACTGGGTGCTTTATTAAAACTTAGTGTCACTGAATGAGACAATTATATTTATCTTTGCTGTAATTTCAGGGTTAGGTGCTCAATTATGGAGGTGACAAATTCCCCATCCACTCTGTATGAAAAATAAATAAATAAATAAATAAATAAATATATATATACATTACTTCCCGTATCTAAAGCAAAAAGCAAAGAGAAGCCAATTACATTGGTCAACACAGGGCTTCTCAGTTTATAGGCATCCAAGGAAGCACATTTTAACCTTTGTCTGGTTTACGGTCAGACAGAATGTCAGGGACTTTCCACAGTTTGCTGAATGCAGCTCAGATCTTCCCTCTAGTGAGCAACAGGAAACACACTGAAATCCTAAACTCTATCTTTGTCTGCTTACATCATGACCTTCATATGTGTTGCTTTTTATTTGCAAAAAAACTGCTTTTCTACCACATGATTAAAGTGCAAGATTGTTGTAAAAGGTGTGTGACTCAAAGTAAACTTTCGTTTCAAAGTGCTAAATCAGCTGCTTATGCACCATAAAGAGGAACTTGATGTGATGTGTCACTTCAGTAAGAACAGCTAGTGTGGTAAAATGCCTGGCATTTACTGTAAGAAGTATTTAAAAAAAAAATAAACCAGCAATTAAACCACAGGGTGTATTTTTCTAATGAATGCACACACCGGATTTAAAATAAAACTTGCTGGGAAGTTATGGTGTATTGTAAAACGTAAACAGTTTGACGCAAGAATTCATTTTGGCATGCGGCTTGCACAGCTGCGAACGTTTTTTATTTGTTAGCTACTTGTTCAGTCTCGCAACTTCGGTAGACAAAATATAAGCAAACGTCCAACATGTCTTGGAGGAGGCTCATGTAAAACTCATCTGGCTTCTTAACAATGTATTATAGATTTCCACCCTATGTGTACTACTGGATAAGCAGCAGTCAGTCAAAAGGTTAAGGTGGTTTAAAAAAAAAAATCTTTCATATAATCATGTTGTTCCCTTTGTTTCACCAAAACAGCCCAACCCTCGACAAGGCTTGGACTCCACAGGACCTCTGAAGCCACCAGTATCAGATCCTTTCATTTACTGTAAATTATCGAAGTTGTTTTTCTTCCAGCACATTAAAAAACAGATGCTCGACCGGATTAAGATCTGGAGAATTTGGAGGTTGTGTCAATCCCTTGATCCTTTGTCATGTTCCTGAACAATGTGTGCAGTGTGTCATGGTGCATTAACCTGCTCAAAGAGACCACTGCCATTAGGGAACACTAATGTTTCCATGAAGCGGTGTACAGCCATGGACAAAAGTTATAAAAGTGACACAAGTATTCGTTTCATAAAATCTGGTGCTTCAGTGTTTTTAGATATTTTTGTCAGATGTTACTATGGTATACTTTAGCATTTTACAAACATTTTATTAAGAGTCAAAGGTTTGTATTGGCCAGCGTGGTGGCTTAGTGGTTAGCGCTGTCGCTTTGCACCTCCAGTGTCCGGGTTTGATTCCCGCCTCAGGGTCTGTGTGCATGGAGGTGTCATGTTCTGCCAGTGCTTAGTGGGTTTGCTCTGGGTACTCCAAAGACATGCAGACTAGGCTAATTGGCGTTCCCAAATTGCCCGTAGTGTGTAAATAAGAGTGTGAATGTTGACTGGAGGTTCTACCATGGTCATAAAAATGGGAATAGAGACAATGGTCACCACTGACCTTCACAGTCCCTAGTTTAGGGAAAGAGTCAATACTTGCAGTGCTGACCCTTCTTTTTCTTCAAGACCTCTGCAATTCACCCTGGCATGCCGTCAATCAAAGACTGGGCCACATCCTGACTGATGGCAGCCTGTTCTTACATAATTGTTGCTTGGAGTTTTTGTTTGTCCACCCACCTCTTGAGGACCGACCACAAGTTCTCAATGAAATTTAGATATGAGGAGTTTCCCGGCCATGAACCCAAATGTTCGATGTTTCGCATCCTAAGCCACTTAGTCATCACTTTTGCCTTATGACAAGGTATTTGTCATAAGGCCTTATTTGTTTTGCTCTGAATCAATCATGAATTCCAAGATTCGTATTCAAGCTAGCTTTGGTGAAATGTTAAATATGCATCTGTAAGGACCGTAGTTATAATTTTTGTTTAGAGCAGTTGACATCCACTGGTCTGTTTTGTTGAATCACGGCCAATACATAACTGGCAGCAGCTATTCTATAATTGTGTTTGACCTTTGTACGAATAAACGCATTTAGAACACAAACACTTTATAATGACAGATAATTAGATTTATTTAATAATTAGACAAAGTCAGGTCATGTTTTCCTCTTCATCCGTCATGTCCTTACGGACAGGTTAACTCTGTTTTATTGATAAGGAACAAGGAAAAGGGTTTCCCTATTTACAATTTATACACACACACACACACACACACACACACACACACACACACACACACACACACACCCTTTTGAACCACTTCCTTGTACCTGAAGTAAATATGTATTCATGAGTCAGCAACAGCACACAATTTTCTTAGCCGAAACAATGTAGGTTCTTGCCATTATCTTATCAATAGACCTTTCTGATCTAAAGAGATAAAGAGAGACTTTATTTTCATTGTGTTTGGTAGCTCTGAGACCAGCAGCAATAAGAAATGTTAGAATAAACAAAAGAATAAACACATGATAATCACACTAAAATATAATAAATATAACAATATATACAAAGGAATGCATGTGAAGTGGGACCTGAAACAGCAGAGTGCAAAAAGTGCAGTCATGATTTTCTTGAGATAAGAAAATATTGCACAAGTTATACTGATAACCAGTAATGATTAGCCTTCCTGAGCTTTAATAAGAACACAGTCTGGGTGTAAAGTGATTGGTGCAGTAAAGTGTCTGGTGCATTAACAGCCAAACTTGATATATACACTATATTGCCAAAAGTATTCCCCACATCTGCCTGGGAACTTGAGTAACATCCAATCTCTTCATTTCTTAATCCATAGGGTTTAATATGATGTTGGCCCCGCCTCCTTTGCAGCTATAACAGCTCCAGCCCTTCTGAGAAGGCTTTCCACAAGGTTTAGGAGTGTGCTCAAGGGAATTTTTGACTGTTCTTCCAGAAGCACGTTTGTGAGGGGAGGCATGAGGCGTTTGTGACACTAATGTTGGATGAGAAGGCCTGTACCGCAGTCTCCACTTTAATTCACCACAAAACTGTTCCATTGGGTTGAGGTCAGGACTCTGTGCAGGTCAGTCAAGTTCTTCCACACCAAACTTGCTCATCCATGTCTTTATAGATCTTGCTTTGTGCACTGGTGCGCAGTCATGTTGAAACAGGAAACTGTTCCCACAAAGTTGGGAGCATGAAATTTTCTTGGTATGCTGAAGCTTCTGCTGAAGTTCCTTTCACTGGAAGTAAGGTGCTGAGCCCGACCGGCATTTTACTTTATATTTTATATGAATTATTTTTATATTAATATTTTTGGGCTGTGGAACAAATCATCTATTATTTCTTAGAGGAAGATTCGCTTTGATGTACGAGTGTTTTGATTTACAAACATGCTTCCGGAAAGAATTATGCTCGCAATGCAAGGTTCAACTGTACTGTAGCTAAATTCCTATATTAAACACATTTGGCATTTTAAAAACATTGTTCCAAAATTATACACTTAGATTACGCATTCATTGTATGTGCACCTGTCAGCACCTGTCTTTTTTTTTTTTTTTTTACAAAGGAAAACATTCTATTTTGAAGCAACACGTTGTCTAATATTTACTGTAAGTATCTCAACTGGTTTGTCCCTCCTTATACAAAGGCAATTAGCATGCAGATTGAGGTCAAAGGTCAAAAAACAGCATGAGTATAAACAGTTTCTGTTGGCAGAGGCATTGATATCGAGTTTACCACATAGTATTACACTCAAACATGGGCATTGAGCCAAGCTGTTGGTTGGAAAGCTATAAAGTTGGAATTTCCCTCCACTTGAACTAAGAGGCCAAACCCTGTATACTCCACTTAACTCCGGTGTGTAACGAAAGCCTTTTCTAAAGGGTGAAGGTTATTATAACAGTCATAACAGTCACATGAGCACATATGAATTTCTGGCCATACGGATTGTTTGATTCAGCTTAAATCAAAAACTCATCTATAAGTGATTTTCCCAGAGAACCAGCATCGTCAGCATGACGTTACACCCTGAGCCAAACCCAGTCTCTATTTTTCTATATAGAGATCCTGTTTTCAAAAAGGTCACTTTATGGAAAGAACTGTTTAGAGATCCGTTGCACACAGTCATGTGTTTAGTTCTGTCACCATAAAGCACATGATTAGTGCAGATTTCTCTGAATTAGCTAAACAGGCCACTATCACTATTTTATTATTATTATTCTTTTTTTAAAAACTAATATACAGTGTCTGATCATAACCCAAACTAGATATTGTACAATGTTTACTTCAAAGATACACCTTTGCATTATACTTGATGTGGAACATGTTTTTCGATTTTAATAAAGCCCTTCTGCGTAATGTTAATCTCTGTTAAAGTTTGCTAAAGCAGCATTCAGTATGATTTTCTTTAATGACTCAGCAATATGGTTTCTAACGGGTAAGTGTGCGTCCAAGTACATTTGGGCTACGTTCACATTATCCGGCTGGTTGAATCCACAAATATGATGGGTGTTTTTTTTTTTCAGATCGGACCTGAGTCACCTTTATACAGTATGACTGCGTTCACACTACCAGCCTGATGTTTCCAAATCTGATGTTTTTCAAATCAGAGCTGAGTTACACTCATATGTGGTCCTAAATCGAATATGCAGTCTATCCGTTAGATAGTCATGTGACTTGAATGAGATCAGATCGGATTATAATGAGAATGGGAATCTGATGGGAATTCATCAGGCAGCACCGGCAGTGCGGGGATTCCTTAACAGCACTAGCATCAGATGCTAAAGCAGCTAAAGCAACACGTCTGACTTTCTTCCTTCTTCTGGACCTCAACAAAAACCAACTGCTCAGGTGTATTATGAGGCAAAAATTATGTAACTCTGGATAAGGCCGTCTGCCACACGCCATTCAGATAAGAGCCACCTGTAGTTACAAACATGAACCGTCATGGCATGCCAATCCAACCTGACTCAGAAAATCAGAACTGAACAATGTGGCCTTGTAGAGCGCTTTGTAAACCAACCTCAGGTGTTTTTGAAGCTTCTCCTTTAGTAATCATCATCTTTATTTGATTTATTTCTTTTGTCCCTTTAGCGGTTTAGCATTCCCAGGGAAGGTTTTCTAAGAGGAAAAACGAGTCCCTTTAAATCCCATTAACTTTAATCACTTTGATTGTGCAAAAGCACGCACAAGTGTTTCTGACAGTCATGTTTCCTGTGTTGTGAATCACACAGCAAAAGAAAATGCATCAGCTGAAAGGTACGATTTGATCTGAATCAGCTAAACACAAACACACAAACAAAAAGCCAGCCTGAAGCCACTGACTGTGACTGCTCTCATTCACCATGAGTCATGTTAAATGTTCATTGTGTCCTTGTGGTGCGACAGGGAAGGCTGAATGAAAGGGTGTTTGGCTTTTTTCCTAGGAACCGCGTGTGTGTGTGTGTGTGTATATATCACATGATATTGTTTGGTCTATCGACACAGAAAAGGACAATGTGTAAAAGAACGTAGTGTTAGGATTGAAACTCTTTTGGTGTTTGACTCAGTGATTACATGGTGTAAAATAGCACAGATGGGATTACGGGAGCATGGGATTATTTTCCCATTACAGCATCTCCCAAGCGGTTTACTCCACTATTCACTCACTCATCGTCTATACCTTTTCATCCTGTATGCAGGGTCGCGGAGGCCTGGAGCCCATCCCTGGAGACTTAGGGCACGAGGTGGGGTACACCCTGGACTGGGTGCCAATTCATCACAGGGCACACACACACACACACACACAGACGTACACTCTCATTCACATTTGGGAACGCCAATTATCCTAATCTACATGTCTTTGGAAAGTGTGAAGAAAACGGAGTACCCGGAGGAAACCCACCAAGCACGGAGAGAACATGCACACACTCTCTCTCCTTTTTCTCTTGAAATTATTTACTCACTGTAATTTTTTATGCTGCCTATACTTGGACAGGCTCTTAGGAGGCCTGGAGTATACCCCATGGGACACAAGGGTTTCATCCAAATGAGGATGGGTTCCCTGTTGAGTTCGGTTCCTTTCAAGGTTTCTTCCTATTGCCATCTCAGGGAGTTTTCCTTACTGTCGCCCTCGGCTTGCTCATCAGGGACTATCTGACCATTGTGACTCATACAAATTCACATTCTATACAAACTTAAATAATTATTTCGATTGTGTTAAAGCTACTTTCCGACAATGACAGTTGTTAAAAGCGCTATACAAATAAAATTGAATTGAAGGTGGGGTACAATCTAGACATGGTGCCAATCCATCACAGTGCAGGAAGGCACGCACACACACACACTTACACAATCATGCACTACAAGGAATTTGTAAACGCCAATTAGCCTACCATGCATGTCTTTGGAATGTAGAAGGAAACTGGAATACCCAGAGGAAACCCACCAGGCACAGGGAGAACATGGGAATTCCATACACACCAACCCGAGACGGGAATCGAAACCAGATTTTGGAGGTGTGACGGCAAAACATTTCAGCACTAACAGAAAGTATGGAAAATGTCTGAGTCTTGACTTACTATTTATACACTTATGGTTCGAATCTGTCTGTCATCACCTCGATCACTTGTACAAACCTGTACTCTATATCGCCTCGAGCACACGATTTCAGAATGAGTAACATAGCAACGCATAAAAGAAAATGCAGCACTGATTCAGGAACAGTATTGTTATCAGTGTTTAAAGCAGAGTTACATGCACTATTTTTTTTTTAACTAAAAGGTACAATGTCTGATCATAACCTAAAGTAGATATTGTACAATGTTTACTTCAGAGATCCACCTTTGCATTATACTTAATCAGAGGTGGAAAGGGTAATAAACTGTTGAAATCAAGTAAAAGTACTGTTACTTCAGTAAAATTTTACAGAAGTACAAGTAAAGTTGATAAAACTTTAAAACCATTATAAAAATCTACTCAAGTAAAAGTAAAAAGTAGCTCATAAAAAATTTACACAAAGTAAAAGTTAGAGTTACTTTTTTAACAGTGGGGGTGGGATGGGGGATTCTAGTGTAGATCAAAAAAGACAAGCGGATATAAATCTCAGACCAGTTATTTTTAATTGAAGGAACATCTTTGCATAATAAAACTGTTGACTCCCTAAACCCAAATCAGTAAATAAATTCCCTCTTCCCAGAATAAATGGCAGCCACGCCCCTACGACTGGTGAGTGCACAAACATACAGTGAAATGATCTACAAATGTATACAAAGACCAACCAAACCAAAGGGGCAAAGCAATAATCAAAGTCAATGAGCGGCAATCAAATATCAAAACGCCAAAATCACAATCCAAAAATAATCTGCCCCCTAACGCAACCAACACCCCGCCGACACGCCTCCTCTTTCCCGCGTCGATCTCCGGTTTATATATGGTCGCGCTGGTTGATGACGTCACTCTCAGGGCGGAAGCGACCGTGTGGAAGGTCAGGTAGACGCCGATGTGGGGACAATCAGAAAACCTGGAGTCTGGAGCGGCGCGTGAGCAGGACACGATACACACACGCGAGCGCAACGAAGCACGGAAACACAGACAGATACAAATACAAACACATACAGCGACCAACATCTTGCGGGTCGTAATAATGGCCAGGGGTTTGCTTCATAAGAATTTGATGCCATTGCGTTCTTGTAAATTTAGCGCGTTTGTTCTCCCCGTCCATCAATCAATCTTTTTTTCTTTTCTTTTTTTTTTAATGACTCAGCATTATGGTTTCTAACGGGTGAGTGTGCGGGTCCAGGTACATTTGGGCTACGTTCACATTATCCGGCTGGTTGAATACACAAATATGATGGGTGTTTTTTTTTTTCAGATCGGACCTGAGTCACCTTTATACAGTATGACTGCGTTCACACTACCAGCCTGAATCGATGTTTTACCCGAATGTAACATGTTTCTAAAATGTTTATGGCTGCCTGTACGCACAAATCTGATGTTTTTCAAATCAGAGCTGAGTTACATTCATATGTGGTCCTAAATCGGATATGCAGTCTATCCGTTAGATAGTCATGTGACTTGAATGAGATCAGATCGGATTATAATGAGAATGGGAATCTGATGGGAATTCATCAGGCAGCACCGGCAGTGCGGGGATTCCTTAACAGCGCTAGCATCAGATGCTAAAGCAGCTAAAGCAACACGTCTGACTTTCTTCCTTCTTCTGGACCTCAACAAAAACCAACTGCTCTGGTGTACTATAAGACAAAAATTATGTAACTCTGGATAAGGCCGTCTGCCACACGCCATTCAGATAAGAACCACCTGTAGTTACAAACATGAACCGTCATGACATGCCAATCCAACCTGACTCAGAAAATCAGAACTGAACAATGTGGCCTTGTAGAGCGCTTTGTAAACCAACCTCAGGTGTTTTTGAAGCTTCTCCTTTAGTAATCATCATCTTTATTTGATTTATTTCTTTTGTCCCTTTAGTGGTTTAGCATTCCCAGGGAAGGTTTTCTAAGAGGAAAAACGAGTCCCTTTAAATCCCATTAACTTTAATCACTTTGATTGTGCAAAAGCACGCACAAGTGTTTCTGACAGTCATGTTTCCTGTGTTGTGAATCACACAGCAAAAGAAAATGCATCAGCTGAAAGGTACGATTTGATCTGAATCAGCTAAACACAAACACACAAACAAAAAGCCAGCCTGAAGCCACTGACTGTGACTGCTCTCATTCACCATGAGTCATGTTAAATGTTCATTGTGTCCTTGTGGTGCGACAGGGAAGGCTGAATGAAAGGGTGTTTGGCTTTTTTCCTAGGAACCGTGTGTGTGTGTCTGAGTGTATATGATATTGTTTGGTGTCTCGTCACAGAAAAGGAAAATGTAAACCGATTGCTCTAGAAGTCTGGAAGTCCATGGTTAAGTAAGGATTGAAACTCTTTTGGTGTTTGACTCAGCGATCATATGGTGTAAAATAGCACAGATGGGATTACGGGAGCATGGGATTATTTTCCAGTTACAGCACCTCCCAAGCAGTTTACTGCTTTATTCACTCACTCATCGTCTATACCGCTTCATCCTGTATACAGGGTCGCGGAGGCCTGGAGCCCATCCCTGGAGACTTAGGGCGCAAAGTGGGGTACACCCTGGACTGGGTGCCAATCCATCACAGGGCACACACGCACATGAAACACGCACTAAAAACTAAAACCTCCTTCAGGTTTCCAATTTAAATGAGATGCAGATTCACATGCATGCTACGGTAGGAAACTCTCATTGTGGTAGGGCGTTCAAGTCAAACCAGGATTTCTCATGAAAACTCGTGGAAGGCTTGAAACTGATACACGAGCACAGTATGGTGATACGTCGGGGATGAATGATCCCGGCCGAGGTGGCTCGGAGTCCACTGCAGTCGTTCCTGTGACCATTCGGCGCCTGATGCTTGAAAATTGACGTCACCAACTTGTATAAGAGACGCATCTGTGTAAACTGTACACACAATCATTCCCCAACACCACTTGCACATTACAGGAACTCGGCTGGGAGTTATTGCCACGTCCCCCCATACAGTCCTGTCCTCGCTCCAAGCCATGTCCACACATTTGGGAGATTAAAGGAGTTCATGGGAGGCCGGTGTTTCAGCTCATGGCCCTGATGGTGGTATTCTGAGGAAACTTTTTACCTTGATGGTGTCCAAGCACTAGGGAAACACTGGGATAAGTGCATTAGTGTAGCAGGGGATTATTTAGAGAAATAAAGTGAGTTTTTATTCTCACAATTGTGTTCTGTTATTCTGCACTATTTTGACTTGAACCTTGTAATAATTAATGAACTTTCATTTTTTACTCTTCACAATATGAAAAAGTACCCAGTATCACTACAAACAGAAAAAGGAACATGTCACGTGCCTTAAAAAAGGTGGGAATTTTTTTTCCCTTCAACAAAAGGGAACGTGTTTTTTTTATGGTTGTTGACTTTTATTGATGCAAATCAGTTATTTTGACGCCATCCAGTGGACAGGATTGTGAAGCACAGCCAAAGTTTTCTGTGAAAAAATGCATTTCACAGAATTACAAAATAAAATAAGGCAAAAATAAATAATCAACAGGAGAAAACAATAATTAACACAGTTAGCAATGACTACCTACAGTGAAAACTTAGACGGCTGTAATTCCAAACAATTTGCAAAAAAATATTTACATTACATGTATAATAAATACCATTTTAACTAAATGACAAAAATACCAATATTGTTTGACTCATCGTCTATACTGGTTTATCCTGTATACAAGGTCACGGCCGGCCTGAAGCCTATCCCAGAAGACTCAGGGCGTGAGGTTAGGTGGGGTATACCCTGGACACAGTGACAATCTATCTCAGGGCACACAAACAAACACACACATACACTACGGGCAATTTGGGAACGCCGATTAGTCTAATCTACATGTCTTTGGACTGTGGAACGAAACCAGATTACACAGAGGAAACCCACCAAGTACAGGGAGAACATGCAACACATGCACTCCCGGCCCCCGAGGCAGGAATCGAACCCAGACCCAGAAGGTGCGAGGGGACAATGCTAATCAATAAGCTTCTTTGCCACCTTATCTATATATAACAATGTTAATTATGAAGAAGAAATAAGTGTAGGCTAAAAATAAATTAAAAGAGAAGATTAATTATGCAGGATTAGCTTGTTCTCAGTGTTAATTCTAGTTTAGGTGACGGTGCTGGATAAATGATGAATCTACCTGACTGAAAGAGGGGCATTTATCACATGGATAAATGCTATTTTCTGAATCTACAAAAATAAATCAATAAATTAAACCCTAAGACTACTGGTCCATGGTGTTATATAAAAGTAATTAATGACACACCATCTAAATATGTAATCTCACAAATCTGCAAATTATTTTAGGATTATTTATTTTTTAAGAATTTTATGATGCACAATGTCATTTTTTAGAAGCATTTGCAGAGTAAACAAGACTACTGCTTATAAAGAAGACAAAATATATGACTAGTTTTTACATTTCAGGATCATGGTTTTTTTTCTGGCCCAGAAAGAGATCTGGAAGAGATTTGCATGTTATCTGAACAGGCAACTCAATGAATAGACGCAGTTCCATGAGAAGAAAGGCTGCATTGCAGTTCACCTCTCAGACAGCAGAGGGCACGAAAATGACAAAGTGCACCTTAAAAATACATTTAAAAATGGAAATTTTCTGTAGAAACTTTATGTCCTGTGTTGGAGTTCGTGTTTTCTGGGGAGAGTTGATAAATTTCCCAAGCCACAGTGTGGTCATTTCTGCCTCCAGCCGTCAGGGGCAGCGTGCTATTGACTTGCACAACTTGAGGTGTTGTTACAGCAGGGCGTTTGGAATGGAAGGCATGAAGGCCTGTGAGTGGTGTAAGTTAGATGGTTACTGTTACTCATAATCCAGAATTTGCTAAAGAATTATGACACATTTTATTTGAACCCCCAAAAAATCATTCATCCATTCATCTTCTATACCGCTTATCCTGTACTTTGGGTACAAGGCGGGGTACACGCTAGACAGTGTGCCAATCCATTGCAGGGCTATCCATTACACTATGGGCAATTTGGGAACACCAATTCTCCTACTGTGCTTTTCTTTGGAGTGTGGGAGGAAACAGGAGTACCCTGAGGAACCCCACCAAGCAAGGGGATAATATGCAAACTTCACAAACTAAAGGTGGGAATCGAACCTGAACCCTGGAGCTGCAAGGCGGCAATGCTAACCACTACGCCACCATCTCAAAGAATCACTGGAAAAATAAAATTAATATAAAAATACAATAAAAAAATATTTAAAAAACAAAAAAAGAAAGAAACATGGCCTCATCAAAAAAATATTCTGTTACTCTGTATAAGTCTGTATAATACAATAAAAAATAATAAAGAACACAAATGCTATTTAATTAATAGGCTGATCATAAATAATAATAAAAAAACCCTTATGCCTTTTAAAATAATAATCATAATAATAATAAATTCAAACATACAACATAAAACCTTTTGTTAATACAAGTCTATACAATAAAATAAGGCATATAATAAAGTACATAAATGCTAAACAATTAACAGGGTGATCATAGAAAACTCCAGCAAAGGATATATTTGAGCAAAATATAATGAATGAATAATTAAATAAATAATCGAATATATTTTCTTTTCCTTTTCAGTGTCAATATCTAAAACTTGTGACATAAGTTATGTACAAAAACAGACACCGCTGCAAGAAAAAAAAAAATATATATATATAATCAAACATGCTAATCATAAATGTTTCTCGTCACCTTGGGTTAGAGCACGCATGCGCAGAGATGGCTGAGCGGCGCTAGTGCGCATGCGTAAACAGGGCTCGCATGCGCAGTTCGGTTCGGGCAGGGGATCGGGTTTGTAGCAGAAGCAGAAAGCAGCGTTAAAAACACACACACACACACACACACACTGGACTTATCCGCAAATACAGCCGAATATATCGGTTCTGTTTCCGAGTCGCTGTCCTTTCACGCAGCCTTCACGCAAAACTAAAGTAAGTAACTTCTTGTGCAAAACATTTAGTTTTTTTAAATGCGGGAAAATGTATGGCTGGTTGTGTTTTTGTGACTTTACAAAGGGGCGTGTTGAGAAGACGAGCTCGAGCTAATCTGTGTGTGTTGTGTGTTGTAACATGGTCATACGTTTGTTACACACGATTATAAGCGGTATTAATACAGCAATGAACCTTTACAGGGCCCAAACAATCAGTCCCGCCAGTGTGTGTGTGTGTGCGTGCGTGCGTGTGTGTGTGTGTGTGTGTGTATATGTATGCGTATGCGCGCATCCCGCTGCTGCTGCTGCACTAACACCCCAGGAGGGGACTGCTGCCAAGGCTGTTCAGGGAAAAGTAGCTGAGAGAAGCTCACAAAGTCTCCTGGTTACATCATAACCACTATTTGCATATTCTCAACGTCATCATTCCTCATTTGCATATAAAGCATGTTGCAACTAAATGCATATTTGCAAAAAAAAAAAAAAGCAACACCATATTTACAAAATATTTCATTTAATCGTGCATTTATGAAATTGTAAATTTCAAACTAATATAGATGGGGGGAAATTTAATTCTGTTACGTATCGCAATTTCTTTGTGTGGCATCATCGCACTAACTCCAGAATATATATATATATATATATATATATATATACACATTTTAAATTTATATATCCATGTTTACATTTACATTGGTACAATGTCGCAGTTCCTATATGATCCTAAACTATTCACACCCTGGCAGCGCAGCATCCTGTATGGTAGAAGCAAATTAGTTATATTATTTGATCCACTTATTTAACTTAAAACAGATATAGAATCCGAATCTAAAAATTGTGAAACATACAGAATCGTAATACAAATCGAATCATCAGCTAGGTATCGTGATAATATCGGACCGGGAATGCCCTGGTGATTCTCGTACTAGTACGAGCTAGTACTGAATTTACGAAATGGTTCACATTTTGTATTTATGAAATTGATGTTGACGTAACTGTGTTTACAAAACGGTCGACCTGAATATTTGAATATTTACAAATCGAAGACCTTTTGATTCTTTTGAAGATGCAAATAGAAAAAATTATCTTCTGTTCAAATTGTTGGTTTGTTTGCAGAATGCCCTAGCTATCGGTTCACATATTTAGTCACAGTGTTTGCATATTTACAGAATAGTCAAGCTAACTACTTGCGTAATACTTACTGTAATCAAGCTGACTTTGTACATATTTACAAAACTAGCCAAACTAACCAGTAATATTTGCAAAAAAATGTTTTATTTATTTAGAAACATAATTAAGCTCTCTGTTTTCATATTCAGAAAAACTGAACTAAATTACCTACTTCCATCATTAAAAAATAGCCAAACTATTTGCGTCTTTAGAAAAATACTCAAGCCATTTACGTGTTTGCAAAAATAGTCAAACTTACAGTACTACATACGTAAATATGAAACAGTCGAACTAACTTTTAAGTATTTGCAGAATAGTCAAGTTTCATTCATTTTTTTTTATTCAGGATTCTTTGTGAAAAATCTAAATTAGTTTGTTGTATATTAGATTTCCTAATAACCTAGTTAATGTTGTGTTTTTGCAGCACATCATGCTGAATAAAAAAAATTCAAAAACACTTCAGAAGAAAGTCAGAAAGAAGGTCAATGTAAAATATTAACAGGGAGAACAGCAATGCATTTACGACACTGATTATTTTGCCATAATAGGTTGTGCAGTATCTGCTAGGATCTTAGTGTCATGCTCTGCCTTGAGTGTATTGTTATGTGTGTGTGTGTGTGTGTGTGTGTTAGCTTTGGATGAACTGTGTTAAGCCCAAGCTGGGACCTGGGTTCTGCTAATCTGTTGCGTCTCAGTTCTATTTGTTTCTCCGCCTACGAGGGAATTGGTGAGGGACAGGACCGACTTCTGGAGGCAGGGAGACACCCAAAATTCCTCTATCTGCCAGGAATGGGCCCAGACATGGATTGAGGCAGCTCTTGCAATTCATTATTCACTGATGATTTAACCCTGAGCATTAAAATTAACGTTGTTGTTATTATTGTCATTATTTGTTCGGCTGGTGCACTTTTCTTGTTTTAGAATCACTTTCTCTCTCAGGTCTGAATTCACAGGACTTTCCTAACCTTCTTCTTGTCTCACTTTTCCTTCTACGCCCTCACATGCTCACATCTCTCTGGAGAGACGAAAATCTGTTTCTCATTTCAACTGTCATTCCCCCCCCCCCCCCTCCTCTCTGCATTTTCTCCTTCTTTCCACATCCTCTTACAGTGTGTCAGTTTATTGCTTTAGAAAGGAAGTGTTTGGTTTTCGTTCCGGGCGAAGCAACCTGGATGAACCCTACAATACGAAGACCAGTGGGTTCACGAGGGCGCGGCATTAAGAGCCATAGCTGACCAGATATCCTATCATAGACTCTCACTGGGACACATTCCACCTCGTTTAGACGCTCATTCATTCATCTTTGAATCCTGGTCTGGGTTCCTGCAGATATCACGGGAAGGACCAGAATCAAAATTTTCTGTGCACGTCAACAATTTGATTTATTTGCAATCTTTAATATTATGTAAAAAGCAAAATCCTAGTTAAACATAATCCTCAAACTTCCTGTATGGGAGGAGCTATGTATTTGCTAAGTTTGTTTAGAATTTTAACAAAATCTGAAAAAAAAAATCTATATCTATATAATAGAATCGCAATAGTAGATCTGGTTTTTGTTTTTATAAAACTTATTCTCGATTAGTACTGTGTAATTATAATAGCTTGCTTAAATAAGTGAAGTTGAAGTTAGCTTGTATGTTAATTATTTTTTTTACCAAATTCTGAACATTGCCACAACTTTTACTATTTATTTTAGGGCTGTAGCTATTGAATATTTTAGTAATCGAGTATTCTACCAAAAATTTAATGGATTAATCCAGTAATCGGATAAAATGCACTTTTGCTTAATTAAACAGCAATGTAAAATATATAAGAGAAACAAAGATTAATTGGTTTTCTTTTTAGAAAAATCTACTTTTATTTTGTAATAAAAATACAGCATTTTATCAGAAATAAACATTGTCAATATTCACAATACAAGGAATACCTTATACCCCCATCTCACCTATGCTGTTTGACTCGCAGTGAGATGCGGTGTTAGACACCGTGAGCCGCCGCGACTGCCCGCCCAAGTTCTGCAAGGTCCGCCAAAAAAAATTAACATGTTGTAAACATGTTTTTAAGGCGGTTTAAACATATTTAATTTTTCGCGCAGAAAGATGGAAATGTAATCGCAGCGCCAAAAATTGCGCTGAATCATGAAGAACCGTACTTCGGGCCACCGCACAATACCGTGTAGGTGAGATAGGGGTATTAAAGTTGACTGAGATTAATTAAGTGCATTACAGCACCGTATATTCTTATTTTAAAGCCTTTTCTCAGATGCAAAAAAAAAAAGTTTTTCAAATGACTTTCAGGATAAAAAAAAAAAACTAAGGCACACATTAAAATAAATACTTATACAAAAACACTAAGTTGTGCAACTAAATGTATCAAAATCTACATCTCAGGCATAACATAAGCCTTTACTGACAATTTCTGTCATTTTCTCTTGCTGCTTTCTTCTTCTCTTGGCCTCACTGATAATTTTTATCGCTCCCTTCCATTTTGCAGCCCGCAACAGAACACTCCCTCAAATCAATACACAGCTAACTGTTTGCATCTATTTTTTTGCTCTGTGTAAACATTTTACAGTAAAACTAATCCTGTGAGAATAGAGTTTCCTGCGTAAATGTGTTACTTCTACAATGAGTTCTTTACTTTCAAATGTCAAACTCTTGCCATGTTATAAAAGTTGTTTAGCGATGACAAGGCGATGCTAGTATCTATACCGATCACTGATTACAGGGTCTACTCGAAGCCTTATCATGTAGCATTATTTATTAAACTATATCTAACAACAATGTAAATGAAGTATTGAAATTACAAGAAGAGGAATATAATGAATTGACAACTGTATTTATTGGTAAGCAACATGTGCAAAACGTCAACTTAAAACGTAGCAGCCTGTGCTTGGTTAGTAATGGGAAACAGCTTAGAGCTTGACAAATACAACTTTCCTGTAGCTTGTATAAAATTTAATAAAATAATAGACAAGTAGGACATGCGTCGTTGGAAGTTCTGCAAGGACCGCAAGCATCCGCGAGGGCGAGCAAAAAATTAAAGATGTTAAATTTTTCCA
Organism: Clarias fuscus; assembly: GCA_030347435.1. Lineage (NCBI taxonomy): Eukaryota > Metazoa > Chordata > Actinopteri > Siluriformes > Clariidae > Clarias > Clarias fuscus. The sequence continues at coordinate 29,971,699 of CM059212.1, forward strand.
TGTTTAAAAACTTGTTTAAAAAATATAAACGTTTGACAAACATGGTAAATTTTTCACGCGGAAAGATGGAAACATAATCACAGCGCCAAAACTCGCAGTGAATCATGATGAACCGTACTCTCGGCCACCGAGCGAAACCGCGTAGGTGAGATAGTGGAATTACCGACAGCTGAGTGAGTGGTGGCGCGAGAGTTGCTGAGCTCTCCCACTCTCTCAAATGTCTGATGAGGTTCGTGGTGTTAAAATGCTTTGGCTGCTTCCCGCCTCGTGGAATTGGCTTGTTACACAGGTTGCCGATTGCTAATGTATTGTCTTTTTCACACAACACGTAGAATTCACCAGATCGTGAAGCCATTTTAGCAGAGCCCGCAAAAAAGAAATGTCTTGCGAGTTTTGCGTCATCTGATCGGCTTTTCTATATCAGCCATTACAGAGACTACTGATCAAACTTCCCAAAGCAATTATAGGCCGATTATGATCGGCGACCGCTCAATCAGAGTCCCCCTAGCGATGACATTGTGGACGCTAAGTTAAGATTATATTAGTGTGTTTCTGTGTTGAGACAAAGCTCACGCTCTGTATTTATCTCCAGTTCCCGTGGTTCGTTCGTTTAAAAGCCACGATTCATGCAAGTACGACACACGTGGTCACGCGGAGCATCTGCGTTTGGTCAGGGCATCATGAGGTTTTGCTTCCGGCCCTTGTTTGTATGATTAAGCATTCGCGCTCAGAGACCGATCACGCAGCGTTCTGATAAACAAATCGCAGAGCGACCGTGTGACCCCCAATGGTGTGAGGTATCTGTTGTATGTGCGCTATTCTGAAGGCCGGGCCCAGGAGCACTACATTTAGCCCACACATGTGGGTGTGTGTGGAGCTGAAGTGTGTCAGGAATGCGCACCTTCTGAACTGCCGTAAAGCGGGATCCAAAAAAGAAAAAGAAACACAAAAAGAATAGCTACGTTTAAGAAATTTTATGTTTGAAATATAATGACTAAAACTTTTTTTTTTAATGTAACTTTTACTTCTTCAGTACTTATTGTTCAATTGTATTAACATTCAATGACTAGACTAATAAAAAAAAAACTAAAGGACAATCATCAAAAATAATTTAATTGTCGACACTTATTCATAATGAGTGATATAATAACAAATCAGAGTATCAGAATATTTTTCTATATGTACATATCAGGAGGTCATATACAAAGTAGTACTAGTACTAACAAATCACTAATGAGAAAAAATATATAATTATCGCTTGCGAAAATTAGTTTTCTACTTAAAATTTACATTTAAAAAGTAAACGTAAAGTTTAAAGTAACATTGAAAGAAAAGATTAAAACGTAAAAAAATTTCATAGTAATAGTTTAATATTAAGTTTATTCTATAATAATTTTTGTTTAAGCTTTGCATTTTTTAATGCTGCATTATCTCAAAGCCTAATTAGCAACAAATTCTTGATTGAAATAATTTGATGTAAAAACTTCGGATATCACAGTCTGAACATCATCTTAGGAAAAAAAAAGTATTGCGACATAATTTCTCACTTTATTAACGTACTTAATGTAGCATATTTACACAAGCTAAACAATAAACGTTATTCCCGTCCCCACTAGCTAAATTTACGTTATCTGACATAAAGCAGTTACTGTTAGAACCCAGAAATTAATTAATAAAGCCACATTCTGAACTTAAACAAATATATATTATGCGACAGCATTTCTTTTTTTACACATTGAATTTTATTTAGAAAGCAAAAAAGTGTTATATTATAACTTTGTGTGCTTAATGTTGAGGTATCTCTGTGAATTTTTATTATTAAAATAATACGAAAAACAACGAAAAAAAATTTTTTACCAAGAAACTAGAAGGGGTAAAACATCTTTTAATTAGATTTTTATTTGCCTGTTAGTCCTAGTTCATGTCAAGTGTACACCATATCAGCGCAAGTTGTTATGATAGAAACGATAAAGTATTAAAACGTGCGTTAATATGAACTTGTGATCTATCCTGACCAATCGGTAGGGGGGCTCCGATTGATCGGTCGTCGATCATAATCGGCCGATAATTGCTCTGGGAAGTTTGATCAGTAGTCTCTATAATGGCCGATATAGAAAAGCCGATCAGATGACGCAAAACTCGCGGGACATTTTTTTTTTTTTTGCGCTGACAAAATGCCCCCCCCATATAATCAACAGGAATTTATAGGTTTATGAATTACAAATTACATTATTACATAATTATAAAATAAGCAATATAAAAAAAATACATGTTGACTAAATATTTTTTTTCATATACAAGATGGATTTTTTTATATAGCTTATTTTATAATAAAAATTATTTCCTGTAAGTCTTCATACCAAATATTTATTTAGTGCAAACATTATACATGACATTATACATTTACATGACAAATCCCTGCAAAATAAATGTCAGAAAATAAACATTACATGAGAATTTGTATTAATGGTCATGACACCTGTGACGTGCCTAGGGTAAATTATAATAGTTTTTAGTATTATCAAATATAATATCACTATGAATTTCTGTTCTGATATAATAGCCGATATAGATTATATGGGGTGGTCGCATTACACCCGCATAACACTGGCGACTCACGTCCTACTTGTCTGTTATTTTATCTACAGGAAAGTTGTATTTGTCAAGCTCTAAGCTGTTCCCAGATACTAACCAAACAGAGGCTTCTATGTTTTAAGTTGACGTGTTGCACATGTTGCTGGCCAATAAATACAGTTGTCAATTCATGATATTCCTCTTCTTGTAATTTCAATACTTGATTTACATTAAGGCTTCAAGGAGACCCTTTAATCGGTGATCGGTATCGGCCGATATAGCTTCTAGTGATCGGAGATTGGTGATCGGCCCCAAAAATTCTGATCGGAGCACCCCTACCAATCGGATTCAAGGATTTCTCAGTGTGATTGCTTAATATCCAAATGCAGTCAGGATGGGTAAATTCAGACAGGACTCTACAGGACGTTTGGTACTCGGCACATTTTGTGAGCACAAACATGAGCATCTATCGCTTCAGGAATGTTCAGGGGGAAAAAAAAGCTTGCGGCTCAGATTTATTATATGTATTTAAGAAAGAAACCAAAGGAGCAGCGGGATCTTCTTGTTTTCTGTAGTTGTGTTGCTTTAAAACCACAGACATAACCACACCCAGACATGTTTTAAGAGCTCTCTCTCACACACACACACACACACACACACACACACACACACACACACACACACACACACACCCTCGCTGACCCCTCCTTCCCCTCATTGCATCTGTTTTGTGACACACTCAAGATAGCAGGCCGCTTCCACTTCCCTGTTCTTATCTGCCTCACAGTAGAGACGTTTGTGAATAATTGATGCGTTACACACTGCACCTTACACACTTTATGGTTTTGTCATATGCTGAACAAACCTGCATCTAGTTCGTTTTGTGTAAACAGCCTCAGGGATGGTGTACTTGTCTGTGCGTGTGTCTGTGTGTATACACCTGTTAAGTTGACAAAGATTTCTTTCATTCATAAATCAAGATGATGAACAGGTTTTTTTTTTGTTTTTGAAATTGTATCGATTAGTCGTTTCAGGCTTCGCCGCTCTCTTCAGCGCTAGAATCCGCTTCACGCTCTGCTAAGCTCATGGCGCTCGCTGTAACCCGACTCCCTGCAGACGAACTCCGTAGAGACTGAAAAGCACTTTGCATCCGCTGTGCATGAATGTTTCTTCGGCTAGGAGGAAGGGTGTGGATCGTTCTTTCTTTCGCTGAGGTGTTATTATCGTATCACTAATCTCTGATCTCGGAGTACTTCGTGTATAATTACTTGATGATCTAGAAGATTAAGAGCTGCATTGATGTTGCTTTTGTAATACACAAGTTGGAAATATTGTGCAGGTTTCGCTTAGAGAAGTGGAACGCCACACCACACCACGCCTCTTTTGGCCAGATGATAATCACAGAGGACACGCCTCTTCCAGTACATGACTAAAGCAGCAAATGACTACAGTCTAAATTTAAGCTGCATCAACGCTTTGTGTGTTTGCAGTTTATTAGAGATTGTCCTTAAAAAAATATTAAGGTGTGCTTGACATGGAGCAGTTGAAAAACAGAGCAACTTGTCACGTTACGGATCACAAACCCCAAGGTTCAGATTGTGTCATAGTTTTTGGTCAGTGGGAGTGGGAGTTTTTATTTATTTATTTATTTATTATTATTATAAAAAAAAAAAAAAAAAAAGATTCAGCAGTGCCTAGGGGGGATTTTGTCAGTGTGATCTGGCAACGTAGCGAGCAAACGAGACAGAATATGGTTACACATGATCCAAACGTATGCTGATTTCTACTTTTAAAGTTGCACTCCATTAAGTTGCCTGTCCGAAAGAGTGTTCCCACAATCCTCGGCTCTGAATGATAAAAGGTGAATGAGGAAAGCGTGAAGCACAGGTCGGAGTTGTAGCTCCGAAGCGGCGGAACAAATCGAGCAGCGGTTTGTTTGCCGTGTTTGCGAAACAAGTTCCAGTATTACTGTAGCCTTGAAAGCCACCCTGAAAGCTATTCACCGGTTTCCATGGTGATGTTGATTTTGTTTCCATAGCGACCATCTTGAAGGCTGAACGCGCTCTCTCTCGCTTTCTCTCTCTCTTGCACTTGGATAGATTTCAGACATTTCTTCTGAAGGTATCTCCAAGTTGTTTTGTCGGATGTCTTTTTTAAATAATAACCTTGGTTACCTACCGCAGTTCTTTTGTGTGGAAATCCTTACATCACCACACTGACTTCAAAATATATCAATTTAACATACATTTTTTAAATTTGTCTAAATTTGCATTTGAGGTGGTAAAATGTTGCTGTTTTTCTATAGTCCTACAAGTGGCCCTACTGTTTGTTTGTTTGTTGATTTAGAACTGGATGTGCCTACAACTTGAAAAAAAAGTGCAATGTTTAATTTTGGAACAAATTGTATACACATAAGCGTTGTAATAAAAAATGTACAGCGCCATCTGTTCAATTTTGAGGACTTTTAATTTTTAACTAAGGGTTTTTTTTCAAGGTCGATTACTTTTATTGAATTACATTTTTTTTATGCTATCAGGGCGTTTTCCATTTCAGTCGTGATGAAACAAAGCCCTTATATGTTACCTCAAGCTCAGCTAAATTCATTCAGTAGCTTGTACAAACAAACAGACAGAAAATTTCCAAAATAAAACATCTTGGTGTGTTCTATTTCTCACCTTATGTCCCACAAATGTTTGTTTTGCAAAACTCTTCAATGTACAGACACGCCCACTTCTATTATATGTATATATTGTAACAATATCTACCTCCAGGATTTTTATAAAATCTTGATCCTTAGAATCGCGATACGAATCGAATCAGCACCTAAGGTATCATGATGGTATTGTATAAGGACATCCCTGGTGGTTCCCATCCCTAATAGCAAGCATAAACTTAGACACCTGATGTTAACATACGATTAAAACCTCAAGGATTTGCTAGTTTTTAAGGCTCGCTATATGTATTATACAAGCATCCTGTAGTTAAACACTTTGTCGGGACCTGGGATTGTGAACTGGGCTTGGAAACGGTGAGTTTAAGTAATTTCTGAGAAATTTTAACATTGCAGATTATTATTATTATAATAAATATGTTTAATATTGTTTATCCAACAGCCAGCAGTGTTGCGTATCCTGAAATCAAACGATCAGTTGTTAATCGATAATAAAGTCACCAAACTCCATCCTCTCCATCGCTGTACACGTTCAACCGTAGCACGCTGGCATAAAAGCGCCCCCCTGCCCACGCAGCCTTCATCTGAGAGCCTGGAGTGGTTTTAAAGCTGTTTTTTGCGATTGTGAGTAGCCGTGTGGGTGTGAGCGAGAGAGCAAAAGAGATGTAGGCGGATGTGGATCAGGATGTGGTTCTTCTCTCCAGCCATTAATCCTATATTATTATCAGAACCTGCTTCAGGATGTTCTTTACAACATGTCCGCGAGCCTGAGGCCTTTCACACCTACCGCTGTTAGATAACACACATATGAATAAATAAATAAATAAGTGCTCTGCATATGAGTGGGGAGTCATTATGTGGTCTATTTAGCATAAATCCCGGCGGTGAAGCTTTCATGTGATGTGAATAATAATTTGATTTGTTAATTTTTTTTTTTTTTTTAGTAATGTGAGTTATCACTATTGCTGAATATTGATAACAAATAATATAGAATCTCGTTAATGGTTGTGGGTCAGGTTGTGTTTGTTGTGGTTTGTGGTTTTGAAATGCCGATTCACAGAAGGGGGGGAAAGGGTGTGTGTACTACAAACATACACAAGCGGTTCTGTGGTAGAAATTTGTTTCGTTTTTCTTTCTTCTCCTTGCTAGGATTTTCTGGCTAGCAGAGGAACACTTAAAAAAAAAAGAAAAAAAAACATTCTTGGCAAACGAACTATTTATGACTCTAACTATCTGTAATTTCCTAAATTGTCGATAAATAGATTCAATGAAAGTTAAATTAAAGTTTTGGTGTAAAATAAGTTTACAACAAACTAAGATTATTAGGCTTATTTTTAGTCAACTGTAGCTAAAATTGTAAGCAAAAATGTCCAGTTATGTTGGCAGAGAATTTAGCTTTTTTTTTAAGAAATACATTCTTAAAACTAACAAAATTATCTTCCAATAGAACAAGACGTTTTTGCTTAGGATTTCAGTAAACATTTGATTAGAAGTAATCTTGTATTTGTTTTTTTTGGAAACATTTAAGCAAGTCTAGATGAATTTACCTATGTTCAAAATATTTTAACTTGCTAACGTAGAATTTTTGTAGTGTAGCAAAATTGGCAACAGTGCAAACTGTAACATTAGGAAGTTTAAGCTAATTGTATGTATTTGTTATATTGTTAGCTTTATCGACGATCCCATATTCGTCTATATTATATTTAAAGCGGCACTGATACTGTAATGTCTTAGCAAGTGAAAATATCTTGAATAAAGTTAAATTTATTTACAATTTCTCAAAATACATTTGCAACAACGAAAATGTTGATCATTAAGCTTATTTCTAATAAACTTTTACAAACATTTTAAGCAAAAATGTAGCGGGTGTAGGGGTCCAAGCACTGAAAGTTCTAATGGAACAGAGCGTTCTAGTTTTTCGATGCAGCTTTCCTCACAACGCTCCTCAGAGTCACACCTGTGCGTGTGTTGTAGTGTGTGTTGTAGTGTGTGTTGTAGTGTGTGTGAGAGAGAGAGTCGAGAAGAGGATTCGAGTCCGTGCCAGGCTGAACAGTTGGAGCTGGCTCACATCTCCGAGCATACCGGCTGGAATTGTGGAGAGAAGGAGAAAAAAGTGAGACAGAGGATGAGGACAGACGGGTGCAGAAGGAATCAGAGGATTTAAAAAAAAAAAAAAAAAAAAGAACAACAATGTTGGTGTGCTTTCTCCTGCAGTAGAACGTTTATAACCACTGAAATCAAAATTTAAATAATCATGTTGAGGTTTTCAAATGCAGTCATAGAAGCCCCGCCTTCTTTCTTTCATCTCATTTGATTGCTTAATTTTATTATTTAGATGGTAATGATGAATCAACAGCGATTATAAACTCTGTTTGTTCTCCTGCGCGTGAACTTCTCACTCCGGATGAAACCGTCCGCTCCAGGAAGTGACCATCTTCCTTCCTGCTTCCTTAAGATTTTGTAATCTGCAGGGGTTCCCCCCCCCCCCCCCCCCCCTTTTTTTTTTCTTCTCGCATTTCCACATCACGGGAAACCGCCGTGGAAACCGAAATCTATTCCCAGAAGTCTGTGCAGTTACCTAGGAGACGGGTCCTTCGCCCCGGCGCCCATCCCACGCGCTCGCAGCTCGACTTTCTGAGAGCAGGAGAGCATGTGGGAGGACATTCTAGCACCGTGTGAGGCCAGATACTCGAGCTGCGATTGAACCGGGAGAGTGTCGTGGACCGAGAGTGTAGGAGTGTGTTAAATACGCAAAGGGAAAAAAAATATAAATCAAGATCTGGGAAGATATACGGGAATCTCGGGGAAAAAATGATTGGGAAGTCGGTTCTGAATTCGCAGTTTAAATCTGTGTAACGTAGTCAGGATGATGCAGGAGCGTTCCAGCAAGTGTGTGTGTATTTGCACATCTGGCCAGATGCTGGGTGTATTACACAAGGCTCTAGTTATTTCCTGTTCTGAGGAGGTTGTGCGTTTATTGGGGCCGAAGTTCAGGTTTCACTTCATCATCATTATTATTAATCATCATGTTACTATTATGATTATTATTATTCCAACTCATTTGTTCTGTTGAGCCTGGCTCACTCTCTCTCACTCTCTCACCCTGTCTCTTACACACACGTATACACACACACACACACACACACAAAATTGAGTGTGCCGGAACCAAGCACTCATTATACTCCACCAGTCAATACCACCGAGTCAGGGAGTCTCTCTCTCTCTCCTGTTTTTCGTCTCTCCTGTCATTCTCGTTTTCCCTTCATCCTGTCCTCCCTCATTATTTTACTTATGCTCTTTCTCTCTTTTTTCCCCACTTGCTCTTTCTGTCTTTATCTGTTTACATATATATCTATTTATCTCTAATGGCTCGATCTCTTGTTCCATGTTCCTGCTCTCTCTCTCTCTCTCTCTCTCTCTCTCTCTCTCTCTCTCTCTCTTCTTTTCTCTATCCTTTCTCTCCTTGTCTCTCGTCTACTGGTGTTCTGTTATCTCTCAGCCCCCTCCTTCCCTCTCTCCATCCTTCATTTTCCTTCTTTCTTGTTGATCATGGAGAAAGAGCAGCTCGAACTGCGAGTGTCTGCACTCGGACCCGGTCCAGATCGGTCCAGATGCAGAGAATGTCCTCGTCTCCACAGTCTCGCTGCCTGTAAAAGTGTGTGTGTGTGAGTGAGAGTGTTTAAGGTTTAACCTGCTGCTCAGCTCCACACACTGCGAGTGCTTGTGAGAGTGTGTGGGGTTGTTATAGCAGCACTGAAGTCCTGCTGGTCTGCTGGAGCGGAGACAGTGCAGTAGATCAGACTTTTACAGAAACACTGCTGTCTCTCTCTCTTTCTGTCTCTCCCTGTCTTTCTCTCTCTGTGTCTCAGCACTAATGGATGCTGTTCAAGCACATTATGCTCAAGTGCACACTAAAGCTCTTGAAAACTTTCTCTCTCATTCTCTCTCACACACACACACACACACACACACACACACACACACACAGAGCCGGATTTTTTCTTCTGTGCACGTTAATAATCATGAAAAAAATGAAAACCGGTGTGTGTAATGTGTATGCTCAGTAATGTGCATGTGTGGTGTGTGTATGGTCAACATGACTGTGGTGTGTGGGTGTGTGGTGTGGGTGTGTGGTGTGGTGTGTGTGTGTGTGTGTGTGTAAGCCAGGCACCTAGCGTGATTGTTGTTTATTCTCTTATCTCTGTGCATGAGAGAGACCAAGATGGACAGCAGACATGCAGACAGGGCGGCAGACATGCAGACAGGGCGGCAGACATGCAGACAGGGCGGCAGACATGCAGACAGGGCGGCAGACATGCAGACAGGGCGGCAGTCATGCAGACAGGGCGGCAGTCATGCAGACAGGGCGGCAGTCAGGCAGCGGGAGGTGTTTGAAGTACAGCTGAGCAGCAGGACACTGAGTGTTCAGGAAGTTGGTTCAGCGCTCCCTCCTGACCCCAAAGGGGTGGAGTCGTGACCCGGGGCTAAAATTATCCGCCCAGTCTGACCTCCAGCTGCTAAACTCTGCACCATGAAAACCTCAGCACACCAGCATTTAAATATCATGCATGATGTATTGTTTTTGTATCAGGTCAGTAAACACCTAACCAGAAGTCACCCACCCAGGTTAAACCCGACCAGACAGACACGATGTCCTCACGCTCTCGCCATTTATAAATCTCCATTTCTGTGGTTATGTCTAAAAAAAAAAACCCCACAATTTCGGTCTTTTATAAAAAAAAAACAACAACACAGTTTTGCTTTTGTATTATTGTTCCATTTCTCAACATCTTGTCTCGTCTCATCTCAGGTGCGCAGTCTGCAGGATGAACGGAGACTCCGGCGCCGGGGTGGTGGCGGCCACCCCACCCGCACACCCGCCCCATAAAGAGCGCTACTTCGACAGAGTGGACGAGAGCAGCGCCGAGTACCAGAGAGAGAGGAACATGGCGCCGGACCTGCGGCAGGACTTTAACATGATGGAGCAGAGGAAGAGAGTGTCCATGATCCTGCAGAGCCCGGTCAGGGGACACACACACACACACACACACACACACACATTGATAAAGCACACAGTCAACACAGGAAGGCATGTGCACCTGAACAAATACACAACTCTGATGTAATAGTAAAGACACAGCTCACTATGATGGAGAGAATTACTGCTAACACACACACACACACACACACACACACAGAGCGAGTACATCAGAGTCTGGTGAAGCAAAATAACTAGCTAGTTATGTGAAATAAAGGATACCTAACTAAGGATACTTTTCAGTGATTCTGAAAAAAGAATTTTAATATTTACATCCACGTCCAATCAAAGCAAATTCCTCACAAGCTCCACCCCTGAAATATTTATATTTTAATATTAATATTAACATTATTACAAAACATCATCGACTACACAAATGCGATCTGTGTCGCTAATCTCGCTGATGTCGCTCCTTTAAAAACCGAAATGGCAGACGTGCTTGTTTATATTTAATTTATTATATATATATTTTTAAAGGCAGATCTGGATGATTTCACACAAGCCTGCTCTCGGCATTTGGTTTCTTTCCCAAACTCCCCCTCGCCCAAACCCCCCCAGCTGTCAGGAAAGACACAGCGGCAATCTGACGATCGTCAGCGGCTCACGCTGTTCCCGCGGGCCGCATGTAAAAGTCAGCGACTGTATTCGGGATAATTCGCTCCGCTCTTCCCATCAGCATGTGATAAGACGAAACAAGACTCTCTTCATGGATCGAGAGACTGCAGCGCTTTCAGATGGCACTCTCACACTAACCTCCTTCTGTGCGTGTGTGTGTGTGTGTGTGTGTCCGAGCGGTCAGAACGAGGACATGTGTACAATAAGGCACTGTTTATGTAGCTGTCTCGACACTGGCACGTAAAGCTCAGCTTCTTCACACTGATGGGAATGGAGAGGATGAGAGAGTCTTTATTAAGAACGAATGAGAGAGAGAGAGAGAGAGGTAGAAATAGGAAGAGAAGAGAAGAGGAGGACAGAACTTGGAGTTTATTGTTTATTCCTCTGTTAACACACTGCCTGCCAAATATTGCAACACTTCAGTTACAGAATCGTTTAGAAACGTGGCAGCTGCAAGACGCGCAACAGCAGCATGTTGCGAAAGAGCGGACTAATTGGAGTTTTTTTTCCAAAAGTGAAAAATTGATTTTATTTATCGTTGACATCTGAAGACATTTCTTACTTAAATACTCAAATTGTGGAACACTAAATTCAATGATTTACAAAATTTTGACATTCACAAAAATGTAAACATTTAACCTGTACTAAACTTTAACATCAAACAGTTCCTGATTAGTGTTTTTAAATATTTATTATAAAAAAAAAATTCAGGATGGACTGAGAGTCTATATCCATATGCAAAAATATAATTAAAAGTATAAATTAGAGCACATACTGTCCCAAGTACGTGATGCTCAGGTACACGGTGAAAACAAGAGCGCTGAACATTTCTTGATGTATCAGAACTAATAACGTTCTACATGGAGATCGGTCCAAAGGAAAAAGTCGAGTCTGGTTCTGTTCCATGATCTGTTTTTAGTTTCGAAGTATGGATGTCAATGATGTAATCACACTTTGATAAACTGCTGCAAAGATTGTTACTGATTAAAAATGCATTAAAACCGATAATGTAGTTCTTGTCCCACGTGGTGATACTGCGTCACGTGTTTCGGAGGGAACACGTGATGGTCTTCGGCCCTCCCCCACTGAGTAGAAACCTTGATGTGGGAGCCCCAAGCTGCGATGGGGAGAAAAATTAAGGAGGGGAGAAAAAAAAAAGATAATGTTTGTTTTGCATAATATTTCTCAGTAGCACATCTATTTAACTTTTACGCCACAAAATGGTGCACTTGCAGTATTTTTTGGAGAATGGTATATCGATTAAGTGAAAGATGAGAAATGTGCAACCCTATTTTTAGAAAATTGTGGAAGGATCTAGAATTTGGGTCTGCCCTGTACTTAAAAAAAAAAAAAAAAAAAAATTTAATTGAATTTCATCACTTCCTGCGAAACATGCCTACATGGTTGCTGATTCAGCACATCATTACTCTAACGTCCCGTTTCATTACAAAATACGACATGGGGTGGAATTTCGACTGCATTTTAAACCTATTTCGTGTGAATTGATCTAATAACTAGCTGTACCACGGACATGAGTTCTTAGTTTTTCCGTGTTGCCGTTGTGTTGCAGGCTTTCTGCGAGGAGCTGGAGACTCTGATCCATGATCAGATGAAGAAGGGGAAGACTCCCACCAGCCTGCTGGCCTTGCAGCAGATCGCTGACTTCATGACCACCAGCGTGCCCACCATGTACCCTGCTGCCCCACAGGGGGGCATGGCTGCCCTCAATATGAGTCAGTGCACACACACACTGTCTTATGATTCCTTCATTCACACTCTGCACTCTGGCTTCAAACTCACTATAGATCCTCTGTCTTTTGACTTCTCTACATTCTCAGCTTTATCCGTGAACTTTGACCTCTTTGTCCAGAGCCAGAGAGAAAAACCTGTTTCTGCACCTGTTTGTCCGAGTACAGCTGTTGATCCCTTTAAAGCGCAGAACAACATGCTAAATTCATACTAATAGATGCATATACTGTATATATATGTACATGTGTGTGTGTGTGTGTGTGTGTGTGTGTGTGTGTGTGTGTGTGTGTGTGTGTGTGTGCAGGTCTGGGTATGGTGACGCCCGTGAACGATCTCCGAGGCTCAGACTCCATCGCCTATGAGAAAGGAGAGAAGCTGCTGCGCTGTAAGCTCGCTGCCTTTTACCGTCTGGCGGACCTGTTCGGTTGGTCCCAGCTTATCTACAATCACTTAACTGTGAGTGTGTGGCGTAAACACACACATACGCACACATACACATATACACACACGTGGTGTTGTCTGGTCAAACATGAGCATCCTTAACTGATCACAAGTCAACTGGATTAAACCTGCTTTAAAATATGAGAGTATGCGGAGTTAATAAGACTGTGCGTGTGTATCCTCAGGTCAGACTGAACTCTGAACAGGAGCGCTTCCTGATCGTCCCATTCGGACTGCTCTACAGTGAAGTCACCGCCTCCAGCCTGGTAAAGCCCCCCTAATTTGATTCACTGACACATTTTATTCTTTGGCCTGTTTGTTTTTTTTTTTACTTCGGGTGAACAGAACCGAGGTTCTTCAGACAGGTGAGAGCGTGACGATCACTCCGAGAGCCGACTGTTCCGTAGACAGTGTTCAAGTCGAGACGCGGCGGGAAAAGAATTCGACTCCGAATCGACGCCGATGCCGGAATTGAATCGATCGTCTCACAGTGCACCCGATAGCTGTAATGTTAGCAGGCAGCCGTTTTAAATATCCGTCTCCATTAGTCATGTTCAATTTAGTACATTTACATTTAGTAAAGTTAAAGATGCTTTTTATATATATATAAAGATAATTTAAAGTTTGGTAAAAGTGCTGGCTGCTCGTCCATCAGGAAACTGAATGCAGGAAATGTGTAGGACTTTTTAAAACCATCACATTCTTATTTGATTCTTCAAAACTCTCAATGATTGACACAAGTGTACCCATACTCCAGATCTGTGATGGGTGTTCAAGTCAAAGCAGGACTTTTTATTGTGCAGTTCCGAGAGTAAAAATTCCATTTAGTTCTTTATTGTCATGATTCATGTCCTGTCTGAAGTTTTTCCCACGCTGTCACTGCTGACATGTGCCTCTGTTTTTCTTACCCGTCATGTGTTTTTTTTTTTTTTTTTTTTTCCACGGTCCCGTTTCCGCCCCTCCTGCGCACCCGTCTCCTATCCTCCGCTGATTACTACAGCGATTTAAGCACGCTTGGCACGCTGCTTAAATCGCTGGATTATCTCGTGTGTCACGTACCTTGATTTTCTCGCGTTTTCTTTTTCTCGTATTCACGTTGCCAAGTTCGCTTTGTTTTTCGGTTCTCGATTTTTTGTCTCTCGCCTCGGATTTGTTCGCCTCGCTCTTTTGATCTCCCGGTTTAGATCTCTCGCTTCCTTGCTTTTGACCACGGCTCTTGCTTCACGATTTGGCTTTGACGCTACGTTGACTGATCTCCCGGTATTTGACCTCCGCTTCCGCATTCCGACCGCGCTCCTGTTTATCGTTGCTGTCACTCATCTGCGCTTGGATTCACCTCGTTCCGCTCCGCCCCGTGACAGAATAATCCAGCCAGCGATATGAATCCAGCAGATGTGGACCGCATGAAATCGGCGCTGGAGAGTCAAGGCGCACTTCTTGGAGCTCACCAGCAGGAGCTGCTCAACACAAAGCTAACCCTCGCTGACGTCACGACCCAGCTCCAACGGCTCCAACTCTCTCCAGTGCAAAGTGGGGGCTCCTGCATGCAACGAGAACCACAGCTCCCCGCCCCTCCCACCTATGAAGGAGATCCAGGCACCTGTCGATCCTTCCTCTCTCAGTGCACGCTGATATTTGAGCTCCAGCCTTCCACATTTTCCACTGAACGCTCAAAGGTCGCGTATGTGATAACTCTCCTCTCAGGACGAGCTCGGGAATGGAGCACTGCACTCTGGGATGCTCACGACCCCTGCTGCTCCAACTACAAAGATTTTGCTAAAGAGATGAGGAGAGTGTTCGATCGCTCATGTCACGGCAGGGAGGCAGGTCACAAGTTGTTAAAGCTCCGCCAAGGCTCACACTCAGCCTATGATTACGCCATTGAGTTCCAGACCCTAGCTCTCTCCAGTGGGTGGAATGGTCTGGCCCTGAGTGACACCTTTTTCGAAGGACTGACTGAGACACTCCAGGACGTGTTAATCTCCCACGAACTTCCCTCGTCACTCCAAGAGCTCATGGATCTAGCTGGCCGAGTGGATTCACGCCTCCGCCTTCGAAGTTCAGCCAGACTCTCACCACCCAGAGACCTCCCACAATCTAACCTTCAGGAGGGACCCATGCGACTGGACAGAACCCGTGTCTCCCCTGAAGAACGCCACTGCCGCCGAGTGGAGGGTGCCTGCTTCTACTGTGGGAGATCTGGTCATCAACTCAAGAACTGTCCTGTAAAGAGGAGGCGTCCTCTAGTCCAGCTTGGAGGACTGGAAGGTGTGACTCCAGGAAAATGCCCAGATGAACGCCGTCTGCTCTCCGTCTTCCTGACCTATGAGCAACAAACCCACCTGGTTCAAGCATTGATTGATTCAGGTTCAGACCGCAATCTGATCGACACGGCTTCAGCCAAGGCTCTAGGAATCCCCGCTCTCCCCTTGGAGACCCACCTTAAGGTTCAGGCACTCACTGGTAGCCCGCTCCTATCTATCACCCACAGAACTCCCCTCGTTGAAGAGTCTCAGGCAATCATTTAGAGCAGACTTCACTGTTCATGATGGAGGGATCACACGCCACTGTTGTCCTAGGCCTGCCCTGGCTAACCCGTCACAACCCACAAATCGATTGGATCAGGAACACAATCGTTGCTTGGAACCCATCATGTGCTAAGACCTGCTTGCGAGCTGCAGCCACGTCTTGTCTCAGTTCAGCGTCTGTGGAGGAACCACCAGATCTCACCAATGTCCCTTCAGATTACCATGATCTCAAGGAGGTCTTCAGTAAATCTCGTGCCGTCTCTCTGCCCCCCCAACGACCATATGACTGCGCCATCAACCTGGTACCAGGCACCACGCCTCCCAAAGGCCGTTTATACTCTCTGTCACCCAGGGAACGGGAGGCAATGAATCACTACATCTCGGAATCCCTTGCGGCGGGGATCATTCGCCCTTCCTCCTCCCCAGCGGGGGCTGGCTTCTTTTTTGTGGGTAAAAAAGATGGTTCCCTTCGTCCGTGCATCGATTATAGAGGCCTTAATGAGATCACGGTGAAGAATCGATATCCCCTTCCATTAATGGCGACCGCCTTTGAACTCCTCCAGGGAGCTAAGATTTATACTAAACTAGACCTACGCAATGCATACCACCTCGTCCGAATCCGGGAGGGTGACGAATGGAAGACTGCTTTTAACACCCCAACAGGACACTATGAATACCTGGTGGTGCCATTCTGCCTGACCAACGCCCCGGCCGTCTTTCAGGCCCTCATCAACGATGTACTCCGGGATTTCTTGAATTCATCTGTGTTCGTCTATCTGGATGACATTCTGATCTTCTCTCGAGACCTAGGGGAGCACCAGCTTCATGTTCGTCAGGTGCTGCAAAGACTCTTAGAGAACAATCTGTTTGTCAAAGCGGAGAAGTGCGAATTTCACACAACGACCACCACATTCCTAGGGTTCGTCATTGGTCCCTCAGGCATCAGAATGGAGCCTGCTAAGCTCCAGGCAGTCACGAATTGGCCCACACCCACTACAAGACAGGAGCTTCAGAGATTCTTGGGATTCGCCAACTTTTACCGCCGCTTCATCCGGGGCTACAGCTCCATTGCTGCCCCCTTAACAGGCCTGACTTCTCCCAAGACGCGTTTCCATTGGGACATGAACACTGAAAAAGCCTTCTCTGAACTCAAGAAACGGTTCACGTCTGCCCCAATCTTGACCATTCCAGATCCGTCACGTCAGTTTGTCGTAGAAGTCGACGCCTCCAGCACAGGGGTAGGAGGTGTACTTTCTCAGAGAGCTGCGCATGACAACAAGCTACACTCCTGCTCTTTCTTCTCACATCGTCTAACCCCTGCCGAGGCGAACTATGGCATCGGCGATCGAGAACTACTGGCCATCTAGCTGGCCCTCGAAGAATGGAGACACTGGTTAGAGGGGACGGAGATCCCATTTCTGGTCTGGACCGACCACAAAAACCTGGAATACCTACAGAACGCCAAGAGGCTAAATTCTCGCCAGGCTCGGTGGTCACTGTTTTTCGCCAGGTTCAACTTCGTCCTCTGTTATCGCCCTGGTTCCAAGAACTCCAAGCCAGATGCGCTCTCCAGGCAGTTTTCCCCTACTCACGACTCTGCTGCCAACAAGACCATCATTCCCCCGTCATGCTTGCTCGCAGCAGCCGAGCTTGATATCGAAACCAAGGTCCAGCAAGCCCTGTCTCATGAACCCGGGCCAAGTAACGTGCCGCCTAACCGCCTATTTGTGCCGCTTTCTCTACGCTCTCAGGTCCTGGAATGGGCACACAGCTCCAAGCTCTCCTGCCATCCTGGTTCAGCTCGAACCCTGGTTCAAGTCCAGCAGCGCTTCTGGTGGCCCACGGTAAAAGAGGACACTTCCAGCTTCGTGGCAGCATGTGACATCTGTGCTAGGTGCAAACACACCAACACCGCACCAGCAGGCCTTCTCAGACCACTACCAATCCCATCCCGTCCATGGTCGAACATTGCCCTGGATTTTGTCACAGGGTTACCCTCCTCCGACGGCCACTCGTGCATCATGACCGTGGTGGATCGGTTCTCTAAGGCCGCACACTTCATTCCACTACCCAAACTCCCAACTGCTAAGGAGACGGCTGATCTCTTGATTATGCACGTTTTCAGACTGCACGGTCTCCCCAAAGACATCGTTTCCGACCGCGGGCCGCAGTTCACCTCTCAATTTTGGAAGGCATTTTGCAGACTCATTGGAGCCACGCCCAGTCTGTCCTCAGGTTTTCACCCCCAGTCCAATGGTCAGACTGAAAGAAAGAACCAGTCCCTCGAGGTAGCCCTAAGGTGCATGGCTTCCCGAGATGTCACCTCTTGGAGCAAGTTTTTGCCTTGGGTGGAGTACGCCCACAACTCCCAGGTATCGTCATCTACTGGGCTGTCACCCTTCCATTGCTGCCTGGGCTATCAACCACCATTGTTCCCGTCGCAGGAGGAGGAGGTCAGTGTCCCATCTGCCCAAGCTTTTATCCGACGCTGCAGAAGGACCTGGCTACAAGCAAGGAGAACGCTGTTACGGGTCGGCAGAAGATACAAGAGACAGGCCGACCGCAAACGCTCCCAGGCTCCCAAGTACAGGGTGGGGCAGAGAGTCATGCTCGCCGCCAGAGACATCCCCCTAAAGACCACCTGCCGCAAACTCTCCCCTCGGTACCTCGGTCCCTTCACCATCACTAAAATAGTCAATCCCTGCGCGGTTAAACTCTTGCTCCCCTCAACTATGCGGCGGATCAACCCTACGTTCCACGTGTCCCAACTACGCCGTCTCGCCGCATGCCCATTTTTTGTCTCTCGCCTCGGATTTGTTCGCCTCGCTCTTTTGATCTCCCGGTTTAGATCTCTCGCTTCCTTGCTTTTGACCACGGCTCTTGCTTCACGATTTGGCTTCGACGCTACGTTGACTGATCTCCCGGTATTTGACCTCCGCTTCCGCATTCCGACCGCGCTCCTGTTTATCGTTGCTGTCACTCATCTGCGCTTGGATTCACCTCGTTCCGCTCCGCCCCGTGACATTTATATAATCCCCTAATGCGTCTCACTAACCCTAACCCTGCGATTTTAAAGGTCCTCTGTCTAAAAAGTCCTGGGAACTCCTTTAAGGACATTTCCAAACATGTGGAAATGTCTTGCAGTGAGGTCAGGACTGTACTGGGGATGTAGCAATAACTTTCAGCCGAGTTCCTGTAATGTGCAAGTTGTGTTGGTGAATATTTGTGTGTTCAGGTCACACGGACAAGACGTGTCGATATCGATCAATATATTGGTCGATATCGATAATTATTGATATTTTTTATGACCCATTTAAAATAAGAACCAGGAGAAAAATATATTACATTTAAACATTTTTATTTTAAACTTAACCTTCCTCTGATCATAATCCCCTCAGTTATTAAGACAGAAATGTCAACAGTCGGTAAACTTAAATAATTAAAATGTAAACATAAGTCTAAGGTCACAATGAACACTTAACAATTATCTCTTAACATTTAAGGTGCAAAATGAAAGAAAATGTAGGAAATGCTTAATAACGTGTAATAAAATGGTGTAAAGTGTTAAATATAAGCAGAGAAATGTGAGAATTTAGTGCAAGTTTAGTATAAGCTTTTTATAACCTGGCTTCTCGACAGTGCTAAGCGGAAGCACGTCTTTGGCTATATGATATGCCACTGCCTCCATTATACCTTTGTACCGTTTAGATTCTTTGTCATGAGGCACTGATGCAGAGTACCTCTCCATGGTGGTCTGCTGCTTGTGCGGTGTTGCAGCTACAGATGTTGTTGGTTGAATACTGCTGTGCTCCAATGGGTGAGCACGGCTAATACCCCTATCTCACCTGTTCGGTTTGACTCGCGTTGGGATGCGGTGTTAGGCACCGTGAGCCGTCATGAGTGCCCGCTGACGTTCCACGAAGTTCTGCAAGGTCCGCAAGCATCCACAAGGACCGCCAAAACATTAAACATGTTTATTTTTTTTTGCGGAAAGATGGAAACGTAATCACAGCGCCAAAACTCGCGTTGAATCATGATGAACCATACTTATGGCCACCGTGCGAAATGGCGTAGGTGAGATAGAGGTACAAGGTGGTTTGTTTTATAAGTTTGTTTTTTAAGTTTGTTGTATTACCAGTCTTGGCAGGGACGACAGTCTTGTATAATTTGCAGACGACATTTGTCTGACTCCGGTCAGACTTACAGTATAATATCAAAAAAACCGCCATAATGACGAGCTGCCTTTCCCTTTTTTATTTACAATTTCCCCGTTCGCTGCGCACTCATTTTTTGCTGGAAGAGGAATCCAGCAGACCAGCACGAGACAACGATATGGCGCAACCAAACGTGATACGCTAACAGCCAATCATGTAATAGTATCACTCCCTACGTTCTTCCGACAAAGAAGAAAACATATCGAACGTTTTATCAAACACATTTTTTAGTGATATCGATCACGTGCCTGTCGCGAAACATATCGTTATCGTTTTATCGCCCAGCCCTAATGGAAAGACTGCAGTGTGCTTCGAGCCACCTCAATCGGGATGGTTGTTCACGTTTAAAACATTTGCACTGTTCCTGTGTGCTGTGCTCTGTAAATGTCACTCGGCAGAAAGTCAATCACAAGTCCCGGTTTGACTTGAACGTCACATTGTATTTTCCAAGTGGATTTTCATAACGTACAAATCGTTTTTTTCCCCCAGTAAATAAATATCTTAATCAGTGTCTAATCGACATTGTGATTCTTTGAGATTAAATATAAACTGAACGCATCTTTAACGTCTTTTTTTTTGTTAACTGAAAGGAATTTTAGTATTTTCGATTTTATTGTCATTTTTTGTGTTCATTCAAATGTTGTTGTGTTTTTTTTTTTTTTTGGCCGAGTCATTGTGGAAGGAGAAAATATCTTAATCTCTCTCTCTGAGTTTTATTGAGAAGTTTTGTCTTTGAGTTACTGAAAGACATCCTCTCATGATCTGCACATCTAAAATGATTGCGGTGAGGAAACATTAATCTAAAGATGATTTAACGATAGTGTTTCATCAGACCTTGTGGTTGTAATGTAAAAGGCTTCGCCTTGCCAGGCTTCCTTCTGCTTATCTCAGACGATGAGTGTGTAGAAGGCGGCATATACATCGTCGCTGATAACAGCAGGCTTATAGGAACACTCTCGTCCTGACAGGCTACGGTCGCTATAGTAACGGCTCCTTCACTGGCACTTGTATGACGGGCACGTTAGATAAACTGGGCTAAAAAGGGGCATGTTGTTGATGAGAGAGGTGTGCGATTATGCAGTTTAGTCCATATTTTGTGGATTATTTCAGTTCACTAAATTGATGGATCAGTTTTTGATAAATTTTATTTTATTTTTTAATTAATGTTAAATGGTGGAAAAGATTGACACTTACAACTTTGGCATAAAATACAAACCACTTTTATAAATACTCTCGTTTTGTAAAGTCTTCTTCTTTTTGAAGCTATGTGTCGTCGGTGTAATACCACCACCTACTGGACAAGAGTGTGTTGCAGGAGATTGACAGGAAAAAAGATGATTTCAGGGCTTATTCAGTACTTTTGATCGTTTTTTAAACTTTCAAAAACTGTAAGACATTTTTTGACAGTAATAATGCTTTTGAGGTGAACTCAACCACTTATTTCGGATTCTCAGCTCCAGGTAATAAAATTGACGTTGGCTATACCGTGACTTTTCTTTTATGGACGGAGTCTCCAGTGTCAGCGCTTTGTAACAGTTCTGTTTAACAGTTCTGAGACTGGTGAGGTAACAACTTTTTTTTATAGCTGCTGTAACATAATTGAGAGAACATAAGTGATTTTTGACAATGATCGGCTTTCTGGTGGTGAGAGTAACAAGTAAAGGGTCGTTGTCTCGCCACTCTGTCACTGATTACACCACGCTCTCTAAGTAGTTATACCTGTTTATTGTAAAGTTTAGTTTGAAATCTCCCTTCTTTGTTATCGTTTGTCTCAGTGAATGAGTATTTAATTTCATTTTGCAAGAGGAATGATGAGGATTTCCACAGATTTTTTTTCTTCCCTGTTTAAAATGGATCTAGGAAGAAAACAAAAACTTGTCTACGTAGTAAAGACCCAAGTTGGATTTGGGATTTAGGATTTGTGTGTGGATTTGCTTTTACTAACTGCTGCCCTCTAGTGGAAACATTTGAAACTTTTTGTTTTTACCTTAAAATTTTTTTGTCGTATTATATTTCTTGATGATATTATTATTATTATTCCTATTATTATTATTATTATTATTTCTATTATTATTATTATTATTATTCGTTTGACTTTTTTGACTCCTATACATAAAGTATAAAAACAGTACAAACTGTTTTTCTTGAAAAATGATTAATTAATAATAATAATAATAATAATAATAATATAATCATCAAGAAATAAGAACTTTTTTTAGAGTTAAAAATAAGTCACTGTAGTTCAGTCACTGTGGTTTTCTTGTGAAATCTGACTTCCTGTGTTCTCCTGCGTGTTTGCAGGTGAAGATCAACCTGCAGGGCGAGATCGTGGACCGAGGCAGCACTAACCTGGGCGTGAATCAGGCCGGGTTCACCCTGCACTCCGCCATATACGCAGCACGACCTGACATCAAGTGCATCGTGCACATCCACACCCCTGCTGGCGCAGCGGTAACACACACACACCTCTCTTGAGCTTAAGCTTTTGAATCTCAGTAGCAGTTTCATTCATCTGGTTTTAAAATCACTTCCTGTATGTTCTCGTCAAGGTTTCGGCTATGAAGTGTGGCCTCCTGCCCATTTCTCCCGAGGCTCTGTCTCTGGGCGAGGTGACCTACCACGACTACCACGGCATCCTGGTGGACGAGGAGGAGAAGATCCTTATACAGAAGAACCTCGGCCCCAAGAGCAAGGTACCGTGACCCGACCTCCTGCATCAGCGATTATAGAACGGGTCCTGTGGTACAGCTTGTGTCTGTGTGTGTGTGTGTTGTTCAGGTGCTGATTCTGAGGAACCATGGGCTGGTGTCGGTGGGGGAAACTGTAGAAGAGGCTTTTTACTACATTCACAACCTGGTCACAGCCTGCGAGATTCAGGTAGCACTAACCATCTTTGTTTTGTTTTTTTCTTTTTTTTTTTGTGTGTTAGTTGTTCTAGGATTGCATTGAAGAAGATCCATGTTAGCATCTCAGAAGATCGTTGGTTGTATGGCCGTTCCTAGCTGGCTTGGGAGAAGATCATTGCCAAGAAGCCAGAAGCTTCATGGTAGTAGGTCAGATATCCTGTTGTAGTGTGGCAGAAGTTTTAGACTAGCACTGCAGGAAATCCAGGCTAGCATGACTGAAGATCAAGGATGGACCAGCAGAAGATCTATGGTGGTGTTTAAGAGTGTCCATGCTAGCATGGCAGAAGCTGCAGAATATCCATCAAGTTCTATGAGCACTCAAGTAGATCCGGACTTGCACGGCAAAAGATCCATGGTTTTCCATGGTGCAGAAGATATATGGCATGGCACAAAATCGAGGCTAAAATGGCAGATGATTTGTGGTAGTCTTACAGAAGATCCAGGCTAGCAGTGCAGAAGATTAAGGCTAGAACGGCAGAGGTTCTGTGTGGTAGCCTTGTAGAAGATCCAGACGAGCTTGGCAGAAGACACTTGCTGTTCTTACAGGATATGCATGCTGGCATAGGAGAAGCTCTATGGTGGCCTTTCAGAAGATCCAGGCTGGCATAGGAGATGATCTATAGTAGTATTGTAGTAGATCCAGACTAGCATGACTGAAGATTTATGGTGGCCTTGCAGAAGATCCATGCTTTACACTACAGAACATCCAGGCTCTCATGGTTGAAGATCTCTGGTAGTCATAAAATTTTTTTGAGGAAGATCTATGCTAGAAAAATCAGCTAGCATTGCAGAAGCTATACCAACTCCTTCCTTCCTACATTACAGCACTGCGTGTTTCTTTTGTGTGCATGCTTGTCGATTTGTAGGTTCGTACCCTGGCCAGTTCCGGTGGCCCTGATAACCTGGTCATGTTGGACCCAGGGAAGTACAAAGTGCGTCCTCGTCACCCAGAGCCCGTTGGTGATGGGACGAGCCCTCATCCCAAGTGGCAGGTCGGGGAGCAGGAGTTCGAAGCCCTCATGCGGATGCTGGATAATTTGGTAAAAAACTTTGGTCTACTTTAGCTCTAAGGAGTGTTTGGTTTGTGCTCCATACTAAAGGTAACAAACATGCCTCTCTCCGTTTCCAGGGCTACAGGACCGGCTACCCGTACCGCTGCCCTGCTCTGCGCGATAAAGCTAAAAAGTACAGCGACGTTGAGATCCCGCCGTCCGCCACGGGCTACTCGTACGCTGAGGACAGCGACTCGGGCGCTCGCTCTCCGCTGAAGCACAGCTTCCAGCGGGGGCAGCGCGACAAGACGCGCTGGTTGAACACTGGCCGGCCGGATGAAACCCCCGATGAGGGGCAGGAGGGCGGAGGCAGCCCCAAGGCGAAGACTAAGGTGTGGACGAACATTACACACGATCACGTCAAACCCTTGCTGCAGTCTCTCTCGTCCGGTGTCTGCGTGCCAAGCTGTATAACCAACTGCTTGGTCTGTGCCTACCTTATTGTTCATAGTTTAGAACCGTACTGCTACTTAACGATGGTCAGCTGGCTAGCACCCCGACAACAGACTTTATACCTGTTCGTTATTTCTCCTGCTCCTCCTCCTCTTATATATACACATATCTCTCTCTGTAGTATTTTTGCTTCCTTTCATCTTAACATGTCCTGTCGAGTCTCCGTGCTTATGGGGTTTGAGGTGTTGGGTGTGTCAGGGTGCTCTCTAGCTGCCCAGTGCATGCTGTGTGTTGCATGAATGATCGATCGTGGGTAGTCTCCTGGATTACCAGGAGTGTGTGGCATGCGCCTGTAGTGGGTGTGGCTGGATGTTGTATTATTGTTGTTGTTGTTGTTGTTGTTGTTTTTTCTCTTTGTGCTTCGTTCGTTCTGCTTTCCTGTTTTCTTGTTCTTTCATTGGTGCTTTTGTTTTTTTGCGTTTTAGTTTGGTGGAGCAGTTGTTTTCTGGGCGTGGCTTGAAGTTTAGTGTTGAGTCATAACCACGGGTCAAGCTGTTAAAACATAAACAAGCAGTAGGATATCAGTTAGAAGCACTTTTACGCAGTGGGAATGTGGCTTTGTGAGGTGCTACAGTGCACAAAAGAAAGAAATAGAATAGATCTTCAGGGTATTCTGGAATTGGAAAATAATCAATGATTCAAAAAGGAGTCACTCTTACATTCTGGAAGTTGATCATTATTTTTAAATAATATATTTTAAAAAATGCATCCTGGAGCGTTTTATTCTTTTTATACAGAATGGCGAACTGTTACAGGAGAGTAATTAATAATTAAAGAATGAGTTAGTGAACTTTTATCCATTTATAGCTACATAGTTTCAAAATGAAAAAAAATCGAATTAGTGCTGTAAATTGATAGAAAAAAAATTATCTAGTTAATCGCAGTTACAGACAGTGATTGATCACGATTAATCACAATTGAAATGTGAAAAAAATAAATAAAAATAGAGCCTTGGAATAGAAAGACCTCGTAAGGATAGCTTTTTTTTTGGTTTATATTTTATATAGAGATATAAAGAATTTTTATGAAAAACTGGTTAGAGGAAACATTATGCAGTTTTATAATATTTAAAACATTACAAAAAAAAACAACTATAAATTAAAATCTGTGTGATCTGTGGTGAGCATGTCTGCTATCTCCTTTCGGGAAAAAATTCTCGTCGCCCGGAGGTAACAAATGCAATTGGCATTTATCATTGATTAGATGTGCCGTTAAACCGAGTTAGTTATTGTTTCTTACTCATGTCTAGTGATTTCCAGTAAGTGCAATAAAAGTATTTGGCTTCTGCCAACTGACCCACGTTCACAGCACAGGGTCATACAGGTCATGTATTCCTGTAAATGAGTTCTCCTTGAAGGTAGCTTGAGCACAAAACTTTGGTTTAATCCAATGAGACTTGCCGTTCAGCACACCTGGTGATGTTTCCTCAGTCATCATATTAACCGTGCTGCAATTATGGAAAGCCATTAGGATCAAACTTGGCCATATGATTAATTATGAAGTTAAAATCTAATACGAGATTAATCACAGGTGTTAATAAGAATGTTTTTAATGTCCACGTATCTCTAATACATCAACAACTAAAGACCTGATTCTAGTCTTTTCTAGCTGTTTACCGCGTTTTGGAAATCCGCACCAGACGGGAGGGATTAAAGGCTTAAAAAAGTGCTGCTTTGTGCTGTGGAATCCGGGTCATCGCTTGCCTTTTGATGACTCTGTGTCTTCTCTTTGCTTTTGAGTTGGCTTCTGATTTGATTTTCAGCTATCCTGTTTTTTTTTTTTTCTTTTTAAAAAAAATTATTATTATTATTATTGCCGTTTGTCTTTCCTGACTTACGACCTGATGACAAATTGATTCCCGTATCTGTTCCCAAGCATGAGAGCGTGTTGTCTTTTTAAAAAAAAGAAAAAAATCCTAAAAGAAGAAAAAAAAAAAAAAGAAAGAAAAGTTGTGAAAGATCTTAACTCTCCAAACGATTATCTCTAGTTGGGGGAGTGCGAGTGTTGTGTTGTGAGGCTCTATTCGTGATCAGTGAGTATTTCATATTTACATGTTCATCCCATGTGTCCTCCCTTGTTCCCCCCGCCCCCCCACCCGACGCCCATCCGGACATCCGGTTCTCAACGAGCTAAAAAAAAAAAAAAAAAAGTCATATGTCATGAGCTACTCATCATGCTACTTATCCAAGCCTAATGTTAACGTTGCTGCTTTTCCTTAACGAATTATAGATTTGTTTAAAAAAAAAAAAAAAAAAGGAATGAAATCACTAAACCACCTTAAGCTTAAAGCAACATGCATTTGCTGGTCATTACACTGAGGATCCAGAGAGACCAGACTGCCGTTATAAAACTTTTTTTTTTCTCTATATTAAACTGAAATAACTTTTAATATTCATTGTATTTTTAGTGCTATCTTGAGATAATAAAATTTAAGCTAACATTCTGCCAAACTTCCATTTCCTACCATCAGTCTAGCTAAGGCAGATGTTCCCGAATAACAAGTGAAATCTTGAAAATCTTCTGCATCCCACCCGACCCACAAGACTAGGATAAATAAAGAATTGTTCAAATCATGTAGCTTTGATTTATTGGTTTTGGCCACTTTTTAAATTTAAAAACATAATCGGGAATATTTTAGGGAAATTTCAAACCATATTACAAAACTGAAAAGTAAAAGCTTATTTGAATCTGATTTATTTGTTTGATATTTCATTACAATTACTTAACATCTTTGGGTCTTAAAGTTCCTCTAAACAGTAAAATTTATCCTAAATGAGAACTGGATGCTGATTGGAGCAAATCCTATATAATTGCATATAGAAATGACATTTTTCTCATCCATCTGAACATAAAATATGTAATTTTTAATGAGGATATTTTTAGGGATGTTTCCAGGCTATTTTTCTCGTAGCTCCTTGGACTTTCTATCTAGAAAGCATATATTTTTTTATTTTTTGGTTTCACATTTAGGTGCATTTTTCTAAGGTAAATTATTACAAAAAATACAGATTAAAGCAGCATTTTCAAACTCAAGAAGGTCACGGCCCACCCAACTCTAACGTGAAATATTTCCCTCTATATTTTAATGTTGAGTAATCTCAATGCCTAATCCCACATAATTCAGTCCCATGCCTTTGCTTCATTAGTTTTGATTACTGTTTTTAAAACGTAAATGATTAATATATGGTAATTTATGGTAATGATGAAACCAAATTACAAAATTTAAAACCTATATTTATTATTAGTGACCTTTTTACGGTACCATCGTGGCCAATCACGGGGCCGTCCTGCTCTTAAACACAGGCTCAAGCATGAAAAAAAGTTGATTTATAAGAAAATCAACTTTGCGTAGTTTTACGTAAAAAAATATATTCTCCACATGTTGGGTGCAACAGCTCCTTCACCAGTCAACTTTTATTATCTCAAGATCTCAAGCATGTCAAGGAAAAGCAATGCTTGGTTTCTTTGGGTTCTCATGATGCTTTACCGGTCTTAATCAGGATTATTAAAAGGTTTTGAGACTGAATAATTACAGTAATGTGTGTGTGTGTGTGTGTGTGTGTGTGTGTGTGTGTGTGTGTGTGTGTGTAAGTCAAGTGCTAATTATTTAAAATAGAGTTGATAGCTTAATGTACATATTACTTAGACTTGCATAATCTTAGACGTGGTAAACTACAAATATTTGATTAAGGTGAGTTAAGTTGTACATTGCTGGGCGTTACTCCATCCCTACTGTGTGTGTGTGTTTGTGTGTGTGTTTGTGTGTGTGTGAGAGAAAGTGAGAGAAAGTCCGATCTGTCTGTGCACACGCATGTGACAGTCTGTATACATTTTTTGTTTGTATGAGTCTGTGTGTGTGTTTGTGTGTGTCCAAGTCTGTGTGTGTAAGGGATGTGAATGTTCACCTTAAGAAAACACTCACTGCCTACAGTTGCCTCACAGTTGCTGCTTAAAAACACACACACACAGACCCGCGCTTCTGCGTCACTTTTCAACCCCAAATACACCTGCTGCTCCTTGCAACCACTCATACTCTACTGCCGCCTGTCTCTCTCCTTCCTTCTCTTCTGTACTTCATTTCCTTTCCTTTAGGAGTTTTCTTTCCTTAGGATAAATCCAGCAGCACGAGTATCAATGATGATGGGAAGGACGACGGATGTGACGAAATTTCAGATGTTTTAGTTGTTAGGTCCTAAAATGACTCGTTAGTGCTTTTGTTCTGCGTCAGTAATGAAAAATCTCAGGAATAACTTTTTATAACTTTTCTGACTTTTAGTCTAATAGTTTACTGTTGGATCTTTTTTTTTTATTGTTTATTCCCATTTCCTGGTTAAAAAAAAAGACTGGCTAATTGAGATCTTAGAAATTAGTGCAATTAGTTACATGTAGGATACAGCAGTTTTATACTGTATATTTAAGGGATGGAAATCGCCGTGGGCCAGCCAATGCAATATTATCCTAAAACTTTCTAAAACCGATTCGATTTGTACTGCAATTTTATAAATATTGGTATGACTTTTATCAAATCAATATAAGTTTTTTTTTTTTTTTTTGGCTTCTGTTACAATTCTAAACAAACTTTGCAAATAATTTTCCTACCAACATGTGAAAAGTTCAGAGCGTGCTACCTGTAGGATTATAGAGGAACATTGAGGTATAACAGGTAATATACATATACTGTAATGTAGAATTTATGTAGCGTTTGTCAGTAATTTTTGTAATAATGTTAAGTTGATAAAAAAAAAAATCATTGTGTCGAAATAATTTCAATGTAATTTATTAATTTGTTTATTATTCTAAATTAAATTGTGTAGCCCCTATATTGCAATTGGTGAATCTCTTGCCTTTGGTGCTAATACTGCTGAAACGTGATGAGAAAATCTTAACTTGAATTGAACGTGTATTTATTTTGGCATGAGGTTGGAATTAAAACAGTTAATTATTTAATAGTTAATTGTTAAAATAAAGTCCTGTTTACATTTTAGAAGTTTGCGGTATTAAATACCTAATTTCTAATTCGTTGTTAAATCTTAACATTAAATTATATCGGTTAGATTTCAGTGTTCAACTAAAAATTTTAATCTTCCACAAAATCTAACCATCATCATTGGTTCACTGCTTTTCTGAGTATTCCTGCAGTCGCCAATTGATTTTATTGAGTTTCTTTTCTTCCAAATTTAAAAGCATGACCTATTCTGTTAAGCTTGTGTGTGTATATACATGGATATTACTTTGTGTTTTTTTTTTTTCCTTTAGTCGTGTTCCACGAGTTGTTTTCTTTGCCGTATGTTTGAACCTTTACTTTGATGGTTGCAGTGGACGAAGGAGGAGAGCATTCGACAGGCTGCTGTGGCCAATCAGTTCGTTCCTCTCAACACCAATCCTAAAGAGGTCCAGGAGATGCGCAACAAGGTCTGAACAAGGCTCACTGTGTGGAGTTTAATTTAGTGTGGCACCTTGTAGTCTGTTTAAGTTGTTTAAGTAAATTGGTGTTTAAAATGTAGTTTTCAAAGCTCCAGGATTTTTGTTTGTCATTTGCTAAAAGTAAAATGTTATTGTTTTAAGAGTTTGGTTATTTATATTGTCTAGTTATAGTTTAGGTATGTGTGTGTGTGTGTGTGTGTGTGTGTGTGTGTGTGTGTGTGTGTGTGTGTGTGTAAAAATGCTAAGTCATTATGATTTGCCGCAGATTCGTGAGCAGAACCTGCAGGACATCAAGACAGCAGGTCCTCAGTCTCAGTTGCTCACGGGAGCCGTGGTAGAACGTTCCTTTGTACAGGTCTGCATACACACACACACACACACACACACACACACCTCAATATCCTTGTGAGGACCTTACATTTCCTTGAGGACCAACCAAACGTCCCCATAAGATCATCCTTGTCTGATATTCTTACTCACTAAGCCTAAAAACGCACATATGCATATACACACACTTTTCTCTCTATCCTTGACATTACATTTCCATGATGACCAACCAAATGTCCCCAAAACGTCTAAACAGTCAGATATTCTTATACACTAGTATAGAAACACACACACTTTTCTGCTCTATTCTTCTGAGTACCAGACAAATGTTCACAAAAGAACCACACTGTTAAATATTCCTGTCCACTAAACCTTGAACACACATACACACACACCTCTCAATATCCTTGTGGGGGCCTTACATTTCCTTAAGGACCAACCAAATGTCCCCATAATATGAACCCTGTCTGATATTCCTACTCGCTATGCCAGTGACGCACACTCGCACTCATTCTTTATCTCGATCTCTCATTCACGCATGCACGCGCTCACACACACACGCGCACACACACACACTTTTCTTTCTATGTTTGTGAGGACATTACATATGCATGAGGACCAGCTAAATGTCCCCAAAACGTTAGAACAGTCAGATATTCTTATATACGAGGATAGAATCACACACACAAACACACAATTTTCTGCTCCATCCTTCCAAGGACCAGAAAATGTCCCCAAAAGAGCAACGCTGTGAAATATTATTATTTACTAGTATAGAAACACACACACACACACACACACTTTTATGCTTTATCCATATGCGGACCAGGCAAATACCCATAAATTTAACACTGTCTTAGATTTCCATCTACAAGCATATAGCAACACACACACACACATTTTATTTTCTTTCCAACTTTGTGAGGACCTTACATTTCTGTGAGGTCCAGCCATATGTACCTATAAAAAAGATGAGCATTCTGAGGTTTCTATACATGCTACTAATTATGAAAGATCAACGTGTTGATCCTTTTGGCAACATATGGCTGGTCTTTATGAAAATGTAAGGTCACAAGATTAGAGACAGAAAACAAATTTGTCCATGTATGTGGTTATTTATTGTGTGGTTATGTACACACAATGTTTCCCCCATCCCCAACTCTACACCTTCATTATTATTCACTGTGTAACTGAAGCGTTGTTCTTTGACTACAGAGAGCGACGATCTGGCACGTAAGTACTGTGTGCGTTTGCGCTAACCGTGTGTACATGCTCCCACTCTTCTGCCCTGGGGTGGTCCTCATTCGCCTTTGATTAGTTTGCAGTGCCATTTTTTTAAAACCTTTTTTTAATTAATTAATTACTTTTTTAAACAGTTTAACTATTAATTATTTATTAAAACAAAGACGCCTCTTTGTTTTCATACAACATGCAATCTAAGTTTGCATGTCTCACATGATTGCTACTTTTAACGCCTGCTATTTGCTAGTCAGAAGAAAGTTATAGTTGTGTTAACCTACTAAATGTTGGTCTTGTTATAGAATAGCAAAACTAGTTTTGGTTTAATATGTTAATCATGGATGTGTCACAATTTAACAAAAGTACCTTATTGAAGCAAATGTTTTTCTCCAGTTAAAATAAAAAAATTAAAAAAGTTTAAAATTAGTACTTTTTAAGGCTTTTCTAAGTGCAAAGATGTTAAAATAAATACCAGAAATAACATTGGAAACTATCATAAAGCATAAGCACATGCGTGTAACAGCCATATAAGTTCAAATAAAATTTGTATATTTGTATACATTTTTTCTTTCCCTGTTGTTTCTTTTATTTTATCATGTATGTCATTGTACATTGTGTTGTTACTTTAAGTTGCACTACATAGTTACTTCGCGTTGCATTGTCATGTTACTTTAAGTTGCATGACCAAATGTTATTTTGCAGTAACGTTATCTTATGCAATATCGTTATGTTATGATATTTTTAGTTACATTTCGTTATTTTAAGTTAGGTTTAACTTTATTAATATTATTAGTTTAAATTGTTTTGCTTTGTGATGTTATGTTTTATGTTACATCATATTGTTACACTAGTTAACATTCCCCAACATTCTGATATTTTTAGTTGCGTTATTAATGAATTGTTGTTGGTCTGGTTAAGTGACGCAACGTAACGACACATTATGCTACAGTATTTCACATTATACTAAATTCAAATTTTATTTGTCACATACACAGTACGATATGCAGTGAAATGCTTAGAATACATTAGGCTCTTTTTTTTTTTTGTATAAAATTTGTGTGTAAATAAGTTTATTAGTTATGTGTCCTGCCATTACATTGTTATTTTATGTTGTGTTAAATGTTATGTAACATAAAATTTTGTTTGCTTATTTCATGGTGTTAAATATTAGGCCACATTTGCATACATAAACTGTTTTTTTCCTAACATATTAGATTAGATGATTTGAAAATGCTTATTATTTTATTATTAGTTGAGAATTAATTACACAGTAACTAACCACATTACTAAAATCCTGTGTTAAGGAGTAACATTAAAAAAAAAAAAAAAAAATTGTTATATAGGTCTTTGATTAGCTAAAGGCAAAAACTATTTTTAAAATTGTGAAACCTCCTGCTGTTTACTTAAGCGTAAGCAAAAAAATATACCTATAAAACTTTACTGTATAGGGACGAACTGAAATGTTAGCACACAATCAGAAGATTATTCTTAATGTTTTCACAAACCTTAAACCCACTGGTGAAAATGTTGTGTTTGGTTTGACGAGCGCATTTTGTTTTCTGATGTTGCAGTGCATGACCTTGAACCATTTGGCTTGAGTGTCTCCCATGTGCTTTTTTTTTTTACGAAATGCTCAGTGCATGTTTGTGGAGTGTGTGCATTTTGTGCGTTCAAATGTGTGTGTGTGTGTATGTTAGTTAAGTCTCTCATGGTACATTTTTCAGAATATAAGCTTCGATAAGGACAAAAAAAAAAAATCCACACACGTATTTCTTATCTTTCATTATCGTTAATTTTTTATTGGTTAAATATACGATGTATGTTAAGTTTTTTTTGGTATTTATAACACATACCAATTATATTTAGTAACTTAAGTGATTTAAAATAACATATGTGTACGGAAAATAATGTAGAAAACAAAGAAGATTTTTGAAATATAAACATCACTCTAGCCATTCATCATTTTTTTTTTCAAGTGTATTTATCAGATTATATATCAATGTAATATATCTATAATATTTTCGCAATATCGCTACATCATATTAATGTATTGTCCAGTCCTAGACCTAGTCTGTATTCTAGGTGTTTTTCAAAGCATCTGTCTGTTTGTATTGAGTGTAATTTTGTGCATATTTGTGTGTGTGTGTGTGTGTGTGTGTGTGTGTGTGTGTTTGTGTGTGTGTGTGTGTGTGTGTGAGTGAGAGTGAATTAATGGTGATGGGTTATGCACTGCTCATAAGGTCTACTATTGCAGGATGCTCCTCTGTCTGACTGTTTGGAGTGTATCGATGGCCTTGACCTCTCAGACAGCTATAGTCCCGCTAGGTCTGTTAGAAAGGTACATCCTGCCGAATAATAACCACTCCATCTGTGACGCCATAAAACCATACACAACATTTCATCCTGTATTGTAACAGTGTCTTGTTAGCACAACATGCAGGACTCTAGTAGTGCTGCATTTACAGTTGTAATTATGGATTATAACTTAACGTCTGAAAGTGAAATGTGCTCTTTTTTCTTTTTTTTGGATAATTGATATATGATATGATTATATGATAATATGTACTGTTTAATCAGTGTGTGTTACCTGTATGTGTTGCGTTTAACCTACAGGGGGAGCTAGTGACAGCATCTAAAGCTATTATTGAGAAAGAGTACCAACCTCGTGTGATCGTTACCAAGACTGGACCAAATCCATTCAATAAACTCACCGACCAGGAGCTGGAGGAGTACCGCAGGGAAGTCGAGCTCAAACAGAAAGGACAAGAAGGTAAGAACTTCTCAGCATTTTTTTAGCATTATTTTTATTTGCTTCATAAATATTGATGTACATTTGGATACGTTATATGTAGGTCAGTTTTTCCCTCCATCCTGTTATATACATGGATAAACCTCATATACCTCATAAACCCCCGGGTTTGTAGTTGTTCAAAGTTTAGACAGCTTTAGAACAAACCTTTTGTTGCTTCCAGTACAGGTTGATGCACCTGCCAGCTCACTGGTGTCAATTTCAGGAGGAGTCTCTGCTCCTCCTGCCTCCTCAAATCACAATTTGGAAGAGAATCAGCTCTTGGCAGCTCCTTCTTCTTCCTTCCCTTCTTCTACTTCTGCTGCCCCAGGCCGAAGTACAGAACCTGAGGCGGGATCCGCAAGGCTCAGCCTTTCTGGTCCTCCAGCGTCACCGCACAAGGAGTTTCACAGTGCTGTTCTGAAAGCCCTCAGTGTCACCACAGACAAATCTGAGCCCGATCAACCTGAACAAGACCGCCAAGCTGAAGGTAGCCTGGTGTGCCATCTGCTTGCCCCTGCCTGGCATACATCCTGCCCTCTTGTAGACTTGGAATTGTGGGGTCCTAATCTTTTTTGCTCCTGGTGGTGCAGTCCAGCAACTCCTGATATACCCTTAATCTCCGTTCTCCTTGTCTCCTTACTCATTCTTTGATGTACCTTTTGTTCTTTATTAATCTCCCTACCATAAGTCTTAAGCTTCTGATCTATCCCTCTCAGTGACCCTTATGTCTTGTCTCGCTTCAGACCCACCCTTTCTCCTTACCAGTCTCTTGATCGTCTTTAAATGTACCCTTAAATTCTCCTTTCTTGTCTCCTTTCCCATTTCCTAATGTACCCTGTTTCTTACATGTCTCCCTATTTACCATTTATTTTTGCACAAAACCCAATGCGTCCCTTCTCCTTACCCTTTCCTACCAATTTCTTGATGTACCCTTACTCCCCCTATCTATCTCTCAATGAACTCTTTCTCCTTCCCCATTTCTTGATACACCCTTTCTTTATATCTCCTGATGTTTTCTTTCTCCTTATCTACCTACCTCTTGATCTCCTTGCCGATCTCTTGATGGACCCCCCTCCTTCTCCCTATCTTGCCATCAACTAGGGCTGCAACTAACGATTATTTTGATGATCGATTAGTTGGGCGATTATTTTTTTTTTTTTTA
This sequence comes from Clarias fuscus, assembly GCA_030347435.1. Lineage (NCBI taxonomy): Eukaryota > Metazoa > Chordata > Actinopteri > Siluriformes > Clariidae > Clarias > Clarias fuscus. The sequence goes on from CM059212.1 coordinate 30,006,883, forward strand.
TTAATCGGATAAAAACTAAACGCTTCTTTAATTTGATGTTTTGCTTATAACTATATAAAACCATAAATCAGGGTATTAGTTATGTTTAAAACTAAACTTTAAAAAATGCAAAAGCCACATAGAGCGTTTAAATTACATTTTAAACCTTAAATTAAAGACAAAGTTTGTTTTTGAACAGTAACCTTCCTCTAAATATTCAAAATATAAATAAATAAATAAATAAAAAAGCAAAACAATTGTTGTACTGTACTCTTATTATATTGGATGGCATCTGTTATAGTGGCTGCTTGTTGTGGAGTGCATGGGGGATTTCTTTTTTGAATGAACTCACTTATGCTGACTTGTCTCTTTCTAAATAAATAAATAAATAGCAGCATTTGAGTATGCAAAATACAGCATTTTAACAATAATTGCAGATATTGGCAGTTGATGGAGAAGGAACAGCCAATCAGAAGTAGTATGTGGAAGTCTGTGATTTGCTGGTTTTGTGGCAGTTTTGTAACACTGAACAAAGTTGAGCGTGCACAGAAAATAAATGTTGCTTGCGCATGAAAGCAGATTCGAGCGCGCGTGGAGAACATGTTGAGCGAGCAGGGGAGACATTGCACGCGCAGAATCGAGCTGTTGGCGTGCTTTGTCTGCTTTCAAAATGTCAAACCGCGCGTTCAGAATCGTGGCAGGAATATAACGCCATAGGCGCGCGTTTTTCCTGCAGACGCTTCTGTAACCTCCATTGCGCGAGCGGCTGTGTTTCTGTGTGTATCTTTGTGTATTTGTGCATCTTGTGGTCGCGCTCCTCAGTAACGTGAGCAGTCCAACTAATCGATAACGGCATTCGTTGACAAATTTCATTATCGATAATTATCGATTTTATCGATTAGTTGTTGCAGCCCTAGCATCAACACTTTTATCTTTTATTCTATTCCTCACTGTACCCTTTCTTCTTACCCATCTCGTGATGTACCCCTTCTCCTTACCCATCTCTTCATTTCTTAAAGAACCCTGCCTCCTCCTACCTGTCTCTCGATGTACCCCTTCCTCTTTACCCAGTTCTCGATGTACGTTTTGTTCTTACCCAGCTCTTGGTTGAACCGTTCCCACCCTTACCCATCTCTCGATATGCCATTTCTCCTTCCCGATCTGTTGATGGGTTCTTACCCATTTCTCAAAGGTCCTTTCTTTCCTTTCTCTAGATGGACTCTTACCCAACTCTCTATGTACTTTTTATTATTGTCTGTCATCAGTTTACCCTTCTTCCTTATTTATCTATCTTTCTTCTTTTCCATATTTTGATTCACTCATCATCTTATCTACATCATCTTATCCCCTTTGCTATTTATTCTCCTTCCCAAGAACCAATTTACCATTTCACTCTCCCCCATCTCCTGGTGCACATTTTGTCTCTTAATCTTTTTGACTCTTTGCTTTATCAAAACATCTTTTACCCAATAATGTAAAATAGACCCAGTCCGTGTGGCTTAACTCTTTCTTGATTTCTATGAATCCTCATTCCTTGTGTGGTTTTAAGGGTGGAAGTGATGCAAATATTAATTCATGGACAGCTTATCCTTGCTTTAGCTGGGACCCAAGCTTCTTCCTGATTTGCGGTTGTTTGTGGCACGGATACTAATAAACTGAGCCTTTCGAGTGAAGCCATCTGTTTGGATAAGGTGAAGGGAGAGTCTGTGTGTGATTCTGGTCGGTTTTGTGGCATGAGCAATTGTCTCTAATGCGTGTACTTCCCTTTCTGTGATAAGACTATGATTGACTTTTAATCAGTGGTTGTTGATTGATTTAATCAGTCATTTTCCCTGAATGTCTCAAAACAGGATATTTAGGATATCAGTTCTGCGAGTTTTTTTCTTTTTTGAAGTCCGTATCTAGTAAGCTTAATATTACATAATGTATGTATTTTTTTATTATTATTATTATTTTTTAGATCAACCACAGGAGCCGGAGGAGGTGGGGAAAGGTCAGAGCCCAACCCGCACCCCCCCAAGCACCCCGATTAGAGTAGAAGAAGGTACGTTCAACTAGGTGGTCATGCTTCCTTATGCATGGGACTCCGTGTGTATTTTCGGTGTGCCTCAGGGGATAATACTAAGACTGCTTGAGTTCCTATGTCTCAGTGTGATGTTTAACAATCATGAACGATTTCTTTTCTACAATTTAATTTGTATGTAATAAAAGATCAAGAGGATCAATGGTCGCCCCATTGGTACTTTCAGTTCTTTTTGGTTATGACTTGAGCTTTCATAAACTCATTTGAAATTGACCTTGCAAACTTTGCCTTAGCTTTTTAGGTGCTTTCTTAAAAAAATTTTTTTTTTTGTTCTCCCTCTTGATCTTTATTACTTTGGATTACACCGATACTTTGTGATACTAGAGATCTACTGCACAGTAGTATAAGAGTAAAAAGTAATGCTATGAGAGGTTATGAGACGTTCCAAGTTGAAGAGAATGACATAAACCTCAGGTGTAACCCAATTTTAATCACTCGAAATATTCCACCTTTTCTCATCTATTCTTCATTCTCATTTCTCGGGGGTCTTTCCAAGAATGGTGTATATCCATTCTTAATTTCTCCTGGTGGTTTAGTTTCCTTTTTTTTGGTCTTTCTTTTGATTTTCTCTGTCATGGTGGCTGTGATTTGACCTGCATAGACATTTTTTTCTACTGTGCTTTTTTCTTCTTCGTGGCTGCCTTACAATCAGGAGATGGAAATGCAAAAGAGTACCTGTTGCCATAGTAAGTACTGTCCCACTCCAACTTTGCGATCACCTTACATGCTTGTTTGTAGCCTCTTTTCCCCTTGCATGCCCTCATTCGTTTGGTCTCCTCTCAGCACTAACTCGCTTAATCTTCTCGCTGTTTGGCCTTTGACCTCCTTTCATTTTTTTTTTTTTTTTTGTTCACTGGAATCGGCTCAAAGGTCCGCTCCTGTCAGTTTTCACTCACTCTCTCAATCTTGTCTCTCAGTCACTCTCTTTTTTTTAATTAAATATATGTTTATACTAGATATCAGTACGGACCTTCTGCATTCTATATATTCTGTATTCCTTTTATCTGATAAATCAAATTTCTGTAGATTTTTAATTAGAGAAATTAAGCATTAGTAGGATTATTTTAATGATAAGTAAAAAGGTACGAGGACAGTACTGTTAAACACACAGCCACATCACACCACCCTGTTGTTGATTATTTACCTATAACAGCATGTCCTGAAGTGTTTTTATTCCATCTTATACCAACGCAGATTGACAATGGATACATTTTTACATTTTTATTTATTAATGAACAGCTTTAACAGGTTGTTTAGTGTGGTAAAAGTGAGTTTGTGTTATCTCTTACTTTAAAGAAGGTATAAGCAAATGTACAAGGGGTGTTCAAGTCAAACCAGGAAATTTATTTTGAATGAAAAAAAAAAATTACGTTTACAGAGGACTTCATAAGACTCTTAGCCCCAGTAGAATTTGAATTGTGCGAACGCTTTGACAAAAACGTACATCTGTGAGCTCACTGCAGTTGTTTCCCTGAACATTCAGTGAAATGCCTGTTTTATTGAAAATCTGTGGATAACTTGTCGCTAACTTGCAGTCCTGACTTCGCTCCATTTCCACATGTTGGGGCCATTAAAGGCATTCCTAAGAGGCCAGAGTCACCTGAAAGGCTCGGTCATACAATGGATGATGTCCAGGCACTATTGAGATGCAGGGATACTGTAAGTGCATTAGTGTTGCAGGGTATTATATTGAGAAATAAATGCAGTTTGTGCTCTCATAACTATTTTTCCGTTATTTTGTACAGTCAAAAGTCTCAGTTTGTCTCGAACACTTCTCATCTAAACGTGTCATTTTACGGTTTGGGGGGAAAAAGCGCTGACATTGGAGACTCCTTCCAAACTTCATCCTGAACGAACCGCAGCTATAGAGAACGATAACATATTAATGTTTGTGATTTGATTACAGTCAGAGCTGCTGTTATGGGAAAATTAATCAACACCTTCTGAGCAATATGAGAATCCGAGGGTGCTGTGGTGTAAATGGAAACGCGAGTGAGTGTTTGTGATCTTCATCTGACAGATTACGCCTAAAGAGCGCTTTTAAAAGAAATCTGATCTGATCGGAGTGGGTTTGAGGTTATTCCAGTAACAAAGCTTCTAGACTCTTCTGTTTCCCAGTTTTGTTAGATTAACAAACAAGTGCTTGTGCGCTGTATGAAATTGCCCAGTTTCTTCAGAACAGGTAACGTATGACGTTCAAAGGCATTTCTGATCCAGATCTTCGTCTCTCCAGGTACACAGTGTTCGCTCTTCCTTTAACTCCGTGTGCTCTGTTGTAGTGAATATGATGATGCTTTTTTTTCTTTCTGGCTGAGCAGAAATGGTCGAGGTTCCTGGATAAGATTTTTAGCCGTATTAATAGATGAAAGGTGTCATGTTTTATTAGTGGAAGCGTGTTATGCTTTTGCATTTGAGGTGCCGGAATGTTGGGTTCAACAGCTGTTTGCTGTTTAAGTGCGCCAAAGTCTGAAGCAAGATAGTGTATGAGGTTAAATAATAAATATTTAAAAATAAGCTTTTCTGGATGGAAGAGTGTTGGGGGTCAGGGTAGTAAATGTACATCAAAACATGTCATTGCTATGCTGTATTCTTTAATTATATATTTTTTTATGATCGATTTAACGTAACCCTTTGAAGGATGTTGTTGTTTAGGATACTTTTACATACATTACATGATTACATTTATATTTTTCCAGACCTTTGCATTAATTTGGAGGTGCAAAGTGGGCTGAAAAAAAGTTATATATGTTGAGAAAATAGAATTTAGGGTCAGACAGGTAGCAGAAACTCAGGAGTTTGTATTTGGTGTTAGTTTTTCTCTTTTTTAAGCTTTTCACACTCCGCTTTAAGCTTTGATTGTAACTGATTTTAACATTAAGAAGAGTTCCTGCTTTTTTCCTCAAGCTGTTTCGTATACGCTTTTGACGTTATTGACTGAAAATTAGATCGCATTTATGTAATACTGGTGGGGTTTTTTTCTTCCCAAAGCGATTCCAGGGCTTTCTGAGAATTGTGTGTGGTGCCGTGTGCTCTCCAAGTCTCTTCTTCCTTACCGACCTGCATCATCATCCTTTTCCTAATACGTTTTCCCACTTTTCCATCTCTCGCAGAACGGCACCAGGAGCAGAGCCCTAAAGACGAAAGCGACGCCGCCACTTTAAGACAAACCCTCCCCGACTTGACCCCCGACGAGCCTTCGGAAGCCGGCGCCACCGACTCTGCCGACGTCGCCGCTCTCCCTGTAGAAGACCCCGTCCCCTCTCAGCCAGACCCTGCTCCAGCTCAAATAGACGGGGAGGAGCCTGTCGCCGCTGACGACGCCGCTGGCGACCAGGGCAGCGACGAGTCCCCGAACAAATCCCCTTCGAAAAAGAAGAAGAAATTCCGCACGCCATCGTTCCTGAAGAAAAACAAAAAGAAGTCCGAGAGCTAGACAGGAAACGCCTAGCATTACTAGCCACACGTGCATGTGGTTCCTTTTCTTGTTTTGATGATGATAATTTTAAAAAAAAAATCTTATTTTATCTAATCTTGTGTTCACCTCTTGCTTGTGAATGTCGCAATTTTGCTTTGAGTAATCTTTTTTTACAATTTTTTTAAATCTAGTAATACTTTGTGTTTCTTTTTACGCATGTGTGTCTCCGCTTAGGTTTTAGCAGAGGTTTATTTTAACTCCTTGCTTAAAAAAAAAAAAAATTAATGTAATAATAACTTACTTAACCACTAGAATGTATTTGAATTATATCGAAATGTATTCAAGTGTCTTAAAAAATAAAAAAGGAATGTGCAAATAAACCCGAAATCTGATATAAGAAGGAAAAAAAATGAGCACGGTGTTAAAATTTCTATTATAATAATTTGCGTTAAATTTGGTCATCTTTATAAGCAGATGACTGTCTAACGGGCTACAGCTGATTCTAATCTACTACAGTATCCGATCATTCACTCGATAATCAGATACGGCACGCTCTGCAAAACGTTTTGTGTCAGATGCGAAAAAACTGAAGAAGCTCGGAGCTGGAATAAAAACACTGAAAACTATTCTAAACATCGAAGGCGTGTGTAATCGTATAAAAATGTATATACCATAACAAATATTCAAACGTTTCTCATTATGTAACATTTGACGATTTTATGTTTTACGTTTTTATATGTAAAGAGAAAAATAGATTCTCTTCAGCTATTGATTTACTAAAATTTCTCACTCCTCACACCATCTTTGACTTTTTACTCATCACTTCTACATTATATACATTTCCTCAAATTATAGCAATGGCTTTTTTTTTATTTTTTATAGTTGTTGTTTTTCTTCTTCTTCTTTGTTCACATCTACATAAAGCGTATAAAGCTTCAAATATTTGTCCCATCCTGTAATTTCTGCCGCACTAAGACTCTACAGTACTGTATATACACTGTCAGAATTCTTGCAACAGCTTGACTAGATGTACAATGCGCTACTCCACTAGGAAACTTTTCCTCTCCCGGCCATGTGCTTAGCTTTGTTCTAACATGAAATCTAAAACATTAAGCCTTGTGTAGATGCGCTAGCCTGAGAGCACGATTTAGGTTTAGCTCAGAAAATAATGCATAACACCAACACTAAGAACGATGCTAGTAACAAAAAAAAAATAAGGCCTAGATTTAAATTATTATTTTGTTTGATGTTGTGTTTAAAGCAAAAATAATTAAGCAAATGTAACCTTAAAGTCTGGAAAATTTAAGTGTGTTCTTGAAGGGTTAACTGTATATAATAATGGTGGATTAATTATTTAGATTTCCAAGGCAAGACACTACAGATATAATCATCAAGAGAAAATTATATAAAACAAATTCTGGTAGAAGTTTTTTTTGTTGTTGTTGCATTTATTCCTTCAAATGAGCCTTAAACTAATTATAAATATATTTACATATTCAATAAAACCAACAATTCAATTGGATTTTTTTTATAACGGTGATATTTTTCTTAAGTATTTTTTCTTCATTTAAAATCTACCATAACTCCAATAAAAGCCACCATTTTGTAAATTTCTAATGTACTATTTTTTAAATTAGGGGAAGAATAAATTGTTACTGGAAAGAGGAAAAAAAAGTTAAGGAAAATTGATTTCAAAATATAAATTTTAAATGATATCAGGATGCGTAGATGCTGATTCAATCTAGTTCATAAATATAATTTTATAATATTGAATATTAACTTTTCTTTTTTAAACACATTTTTCGTTACAATTTTAAACAAACTTGCAAAGCCAATAATTAACTTCTATTAACTTCACATGACGCGGTGTTGCCAGTAGATCGTACCACCCCTATTATTATTATTATTATTATGACCATTGTTAAAAGCGCTATAGAAATAAAATTTAATTGAATTATAGAGAAACTGCATAGTTTCACCACCTCAAAAACAAACGCATATGAATAATAAACTATTTTGGAGTCAATGTGTCGCGCAAAAGAACTACGATATGTAACTAAATTGTTTGTTTTTTCGTCCCATGTCTAGAAGTTTTTTACTCTAGCAAGTCAAGTAAGTTAGCAAGTAAAAAAATACAGGCATGTTATGGACAAAAAACAAAAAAGGCAGTTTAATGGTAAACAGATGACAAGATTGTGACAAGTGGGCGGAGCTAAATGGCTTCTTCAAAGCTTCTAATTTTCAGAAAATGAGAAGCTTGTATGAAGAAACAAACCAGTAAACCATTTTTTTTTTGTTTTATCCATTTTTGTTGACTTGCATTATTGCTACAATATGAAAGACAACAAGAATCTGATTAACAATCAAAACTGTCAATTCTACCCTGTAGCGTTTTCCTGAAATGGATAATTAACCCAAAAATATGAATAAATAATGATTTATAATTTTAGAAATAAAGGTACCAAAGGGCACTTTTTGGACTTGTCGCTAGATTGACCCATCGTTACCTGTAAAATAATTTACAGGGATGTATGATGTAAAGTATGTAGATTGATTGTAATGTGGGAGGAGCTACAGCATCCATTAGCGCTGTTAAGTTTCAGATAATGTGTTTTGCGGTTTCCAGTTTTTGGATGTCGCTGGGGTCGGGTGTACCTCAAGTGGACATTTCAGTGTCTTTATAACTTTAAAACAATTAATTAAAAGTCCACCTTTCTGGGTAAAAGGTACAAATTGTACCAATGGAGTGACAAGAAAAAGTGCAGTTTCGTACCTTTTGTGTATGAAACTGTTCCTGCCTCTGATTTTTGGTTGTCATTAACATTTTTGCAGGAAGTGTCGATTTAAAACCTTTAACAGTTTTTATTTCATGTTTTTGCATAATACAGTCATGGGTTGCAGTGTGCATTCTGATTAAACACTGTGATTAAGAGAAACGATGATGAATAAGTTAGATTCTACTATAGTTTCACCACATGTGCTATTTCATAAGCTGCTTCTGCTTTTCTTGCATTGCTCTTCAGTCATGTGCTGTATAATAGAAATATCATAGAAAACCTTTTGATGTGAAATACCATAAGCTGCTGCATTAATCTCCAACCACTAACAAGCACCGTCATGCTTCTCTCTCTCTTTCTCTCTCTCTCTAAATAAGATGTGTAGAAACTACAACGAACTCTGGAATAAGCGGCTGGGTTTTACGGTTTGTAGATTGCGCTTTAGGAATTTGTGACGTCGATGCTGGATCCAGTCGTATTCCTCGTTTATCCTGTGAAGCTTGTATTGAATTTCCCAGAAGGACTGCGTTCTTTAAAACGCTGTCTCGTTTACCTTCCTCACCACTCTGTGATTTCAGTTCATTGCATTTGAGCTTTAGGTTTATGATGTTCTGTTTCGTATTTACTCTCTGATATGTATATTTTTTCCCCAAACAATAAATTTCATTCTCATTTTCATAGCACTGGTTGTTATTATTATTATTATTATTATTATTATTATTATTATAGGACCATGAATAAAGATTCTTCTTTCAAAACTGATTGTTTTGATTGTGAAAAAAACGGGCTACTATATAATGGCTTTTGTTTTTCCATGCTCAAGCATACAATTTTTAAAGTAAAAACTGTAGAATATAATTTAAAAAGGCATTGAAATGTGTCAGACAATTAACCTAAAACAAACTTAGTGTAAATAAAATAATGAAACAACAATATTATAAATGTGAGAAAAAATTACAAAAATATAATCAAATAATTCAGTTTGAATTATTAATTTTTTTATTAAAAACATGAAATGATTAATCAATGCAACCACTGATTATATAAGAAAGGAAAATGCATGAAATTATGCTGTTTGCAGTTGAATTGTCTGCTTAATTATGCATCATAAGTGGCAAAAAGATAAATAAATCAAAACATTGACATTTCATTTTCAGTTCTGTGCAGTTTAGACGTTTTTTACTGTATGTTTATTTATTCAAATATAACATTGTGTTACCTTTTTGTCTCATGTTCTCATTCTGCTGTATATGTAATATTTTTGATATTATGTATACATCTATATTACTTACACAAATATAGAAGTATAGCATTATATAAAATTTATATTTTCTATTTCTGCTTCAAATACTATATTATTAGATATATTTCTACAAAACTTTTAAATGATACATAGGTATAATAATAATAGATTTGTCCTTTTCTTTTGTTGTATACTGACACAGTATTATTCAGTTTTAAAAATTTATATATAAGCAGTGTATAAATCATGATTTCTATTCAGCATGTAGTTTATTTTAAAAAATTTGTGTTACCTAGTGTTACCTATACAGAGTATATACACAGTATATAAAAAGGTATACACAGTATGATGTATATTATATTGATATTTTTTTTATTATAATTACAAACCAAATTCCAGAAAAGTTGGAAAGTTTTTGAAAAGTATTTTGAAAAATGTAAAGTAAAAGAATTTCAAATCACATGAGCCAATATTTTATTCCCAACAGAACATAAATGTTTAAACTGCAAAAGCTTATACTTTCATCCACTCAATGAGCTCATTTAAAATTGAATACCTTTAATACAGGTCTCAAAAAAGTTAGCGAAAAAAAAAAAAATAGGGCTGAAAAAGCAAGACATTTTGAAAAGATGCAGTTGAGAAAACATCTAGCATCAGTATGTAACATGATTAGGTATAAAAAAGAATTGGAGAGGCAGAGTCTCTTCAGACTGTGAAAGAATGTGTAAAAAGAATTTAAATCTCATCATGTACAGTGCATAACATCAAAGATTTAGAGAAACTGGGGAAATCTCTGTGCATATGGGACAATGGTGAAGACCTTTGTTGGATGCCTGTGGTCTTCGGGCCCTCAGACGACACTACATTACTTATCGTTATGATTGTGTCCGTGACATTATTAAATGGGCCCAGGAATACTTCCAGAAACCACTGTCAGTAAACACAATCTGCTGTGACATCTGCACATACCAACTAAAGCTCTCATGCTGTATGAACGGGCCTGCCTGCAGTCCAGATCTTTCTTTGGTGCATCATTTAACGAAAATCACGTCAAAGACGAAAATGAACCCTTCAGCAGTTGGAAACCTATATCAGGCAAGAATGGGACTAGAAACTTAACAGTTTTGAAAAGAAGAGGAGATGCATACTTGATACATACTTGTGCTCATTTTGTGCATAAAATTGTAAATGTACAATTACAGTAAATTTACAATTTACAACCTTTACAGTAGGTTTTACAGTGGATAAAATATCGTCTCACATGATTTGTAAGGCTTTTAGTTTTTATCTTATTAAAATTTTAAAAAATGTCCCAACTTTTCCAGAATTTGGGTTGTAAAATATTTATATGTCGATAAATTTTAAAGGTTGACTGTAATAGTATATAATAGTATATAAAATGTAGAATATAATAAATATTGTATAATAATACATAATATATTTTCTTATTCTGTTTCAAATACTATATTACTATGAAATATATTTCTACAAAAGTTGATACATGATACATATACATGTAGGTATAATAATAGATTTGATGGATCTATGTTGTATGTATACTGAACATAGTATCTATCTATTTAAAAATGTGTATGGTATTAATACAACCAGTATGCAACTTACTTTTATATAAATAAAATTTCTATTTCGATTTCAGATAATATATTGTTATTAGATTAGATTAGATTAGATTCAACTTTATTGTCATTGCACATAGTTACAAGGCAACAAAATGCAGTTAGCATCTTACCAGAAGTGCAAGTTAGCAGTGCAATATAAACATATATATATATATATATATATATATATATATATATATATATATATATATATATATATTCTTTCTGTAATCCAAATTATACATAGACCTTATTTTTATCCTATATGTACAGAATAATTGTAAATCTACAGATATATCTAAATATAAATATGTGGAATAAAGATATACAGAAACTATATATAGGTGAATTTACAGTACGTGCAATGGTATGAATATACATATGAATAAATATGAGTAATTTAACAGCTGGATGGAAATGCAGAGTATAGCAAAATATGTATTAAATACATATATATACATATATTAAATTCCAAATTTTATTGGGCATACTATCTATCTGTCTGTCTATCTATCTAAAATGTCTATAAATCATGATTTCCATATGGCATGTAAATTACATTTATATATTATATAAAATTTCTGTTTTTTTTAATCATTTCAAACACTATATTATTATTAAATATATTTCTACAAATATATTTTTCATTTTCTTACACAATATTAATCTATTTTAAAAAATCTGTGATTTGTAATTTCTATAAATAAATAATACAATAAAAATGTGTATAAATTATCATTTATATACAGCACATAATTTACCCTAACCTAACGCCCACGTCGACGTATTGCGTCATGACGCACGGGCGCGTGTTGCGCAATGACGTACAGTGCGTCAGTCTGCGGCGCAGGATCAGCTGACGGCTCTGGGGCTTGTAGAGGGCAAAACTGCTCCAAGCTCAGGCTGACAATAACAAGCTGTTTTAATATTTAAAGAAAACCCGGCTGCGAATAAAATGCTTCATTGAAGCGCTGTAAAGGTAAGTTCCTCCTTGAACGCTGTAATTATATACGAATGTAATGAGAATAAAGAGAAATAGGGGCGCGTGGACCCGGAAGCTGCGACACTGCATTAATATTATTGGGGTTCAGGGGAAGTATGTGTCGCCATGGCTACCGGGGAACCCGCAGACTGGCTGGGTTTAGGGGGGAAATATGTGTGTCGTGTAAGTGTGATGTAATATTTATTAAAATAAAACGTTGTGGATGTGTTTGGTGTGTATGTTTATTCATTAGTGGCTAGGTTAGCTTAGCTTAGGGCTCTCTGTGTGTGTGTGTGTGTGTGTGTGTGTGTCTGTCTGTGTGTGTGTGTGTTTTATTGGCCAGGAGCAGAGGGATGATCAATCACTGGGATGATAAAGATTCACACCTCCTGATGACATCATGTCACATTTAAGGCTTTTAAAGCGTTATGTATTATTAATCATGCTGTATGTATGGGCTTGGAGCAAGTACATTGCATTGCATACACACATAGTGAGTGTATGTACAGTATGTGTGTGTGTAGTGTTGTCATGATTGTCACACACTTTCTCAGGTTTGATCTTGAGCGATGCATTCTGTTTTTAAATCTGCATCATGTAAACAAAAGTGGCTGAGAATCGTGTTTATTATGTAATGCACAGAGACTGCAGCGTTGTGTAACATGTTACGCTTTAAAGGCGAGATCTTTATCCAGAGCTGTCTCGAGGTGAAGCGGATCAATGCTTAATAGACCTTACAAACCGAGTTCCAGCAAGTACTGAAGTGTGTGTGTGTGTGTGTGTGTGTGTGTGTGTGCGTTGAGTGGTCATGCAGTGTATTCAGATTCTTCAAATCCATTGTTTGTTGCAGTGTTATAGATACGGATAAAAAGCTACAGGTTTCTTTTTAATATCACATTATCATTCATGAAAAATGTGTGTTTTTTTTGTTTTTGTTTCTGAAATAGTGATTTCTTCCATGTTCAATAAACGTTTGGTCAATCAGATCGTTCGATATTTAATTTCCACCTCATATTAGATTTTATTTCCAGTTTGTGTGAGAGTGGCCTTTTCAGCGTTCTCATCATCAGCAACTTACTTACACAGCAGGATGGAGAACATTTTTGTTTTCTTTGGAGATTCATTTAATCATATCGATGCCATGTGGTACTTGAAACGATGACTCCTTCCTGGTTTCCTGTTTTAAACACTTGTACTCCAGAATCTCTCATTTTTTTAAATAGACAGAAACGACTGTCGCACCTTGTGTATATTTTTTCAATACTATTTCTTTTTCCTGTTCCTAACACTTTCTTTCTTTCACTATTTCATCTTTCTTTTTCTCTGTTGATGGCCAAGTGCCTTTCTTTATTTCTTTATTTCATCATCTTTTTTTCACTCAATTGATGGTAATTTTTTTTCTTTCTTTCTTTCTTTCTTTCTTTCTTTCTTTCTTTCTTTCCATTCATTCATCCATCTATCAATCCATTCATTGATAGTCAAGTTCCTTTCCTTCTTTTCTCTTGATACTCTTTCTATTTCCTGTCCCTAACACCTTTCTTTCTTTCTTTCTTTCTTTCTTTCTTTTTCTCTTTTGATGGCCAAGTTCCTTTCTTTTTTTCTCCTTTTTTTTCTTTTTTCACTCCACTGATGGTCATTATTCCTCTCTCCTTTTCTCTCTGTCATTCTCTCTTTTGGCAGTTAAGCTTTCTTTCTTTCTTTCTTTTTGAACGCATGTAAATGTGTATATTTTTTAATACACTTTCTGTTTTCTGTTCCTAACACACAAGCGGTGAAAAATGTCCGAAACTGTGACTGGAGCGTGATTTTTGAATCTGTTTGTGTAACAGCTCACGCTCTGCTGTATAGTTCTCCATCCTGCATGCTGGAGGTGCAGACTGGTGCTGTGTCAGGCTTGTGCTGGAACTTTAGTCTTGTGTTTCTGATAAATTTCAGTCAGCTACGGTAGAGTCAGCTACCTCGCAGTGGGAGGTCCAGCCCTGAAATCCACTCACACGTCTTGTTGGTTTTATACCGGACTTTTTGACTTTTTGAAAATATTCCAAAGTGGAAGTGATAAAAGGAAGTAAATATGGACAGTCATGACCACGCACAGAGAGGAGGAAAAACCTTAAAAACTTTAAACTCCTGTAACCCACTATGCTCCTGAAACTCACTATACTAATGAAATGCTCTATAATCCTAAAGCCCACTACACTACTGAAACCCAATATACCTGTGAAACCTTTAAACTGCTGGATCCCACTACACTCCTGAAACTCAGTACACTCCTAAAACCTACTACACTCCTGAGACCCATCAAACTCCTGAATCCTTTAAACTCCTGAAATACACCACACTCCTGAAATCTTTAAACTCCTGAAATACACCATACTCCTGAATCTTTTAAACTACTGAAACACACCACACTCCTGAAACCTTTAAACTTCTGAAACACACTACATTCCTGAAACCTTTAAACTTCTGAAACTCTCTACATTCCTGGAACCTTTGAACTACTGAAACTCTCTACACTCCTGAAACCTTTAAACTACTGAAAAACATCACACTCCTGAATCCTTTAAACTACTGAAACCTTTAAACTACTGAAATACACCACACTCCTGAATCCTTTAAACCCCCTATACTACTGAAACACACTACACTACTGGAATCCCTGTTTCAATGTGTTTTATTTTTTATAAAACACTGTGCTCATGATTCTTCTTTCTTTCTACAGTACTTACTCTTTGTTTCTCTTGCTCAATCACAGCATGATTATACTCTTTCTCTCTCTGTACTCGAGCAGATTCCCACGTCTTCACACTCCCTCGTGCTGCTGCGTGAGTGCAGCGCTACATCGTGCTGCTTTTACTGCAGGCCTCAGCCACGGTTCTGCTCTGTGTTAGACGTGGTGAGGCAGACGTGTAGAAGCTCTGCTCATTCTGAGCTGTTTTTTTGCGCTTGGTACTATTTATTAAACTGAGGTTAAAGGGCCATCAGGAAACTGTCTGTCTGTTTAATCTATTAGAGATGCAGTAGTTTTACTGAACGTTCATCAGGAGAGTGGGCCGAGCACTCGCCTCCAAAAGTACTGGAACAGCACAGCTCTCTTATTTCCTATAGTTCTTTATCTGTTTTTTTTTTAAAAATTTTTTTTACTTCTTTGATGGTCAAGATTCTCTCCTTTTCCTTTCTACAGTATTCTGC
>CM059212.1:30024669-30034669 GCA_030347435.1 Clarias fuscus
TATACACCACAAGAGGGCGCACTGCCTCATTTCTGAGTAACGACAGTTAGAAAAGAGCAGTGTTTTTTCCATTTATGCTATTCATGCTTTATAAATTGACGTACATAAGTGATTTTTTTGGGATTGTGCTGCTAGAGAAAAAAATCTGAGAAATTTGCATCTCGTTACTCTTAATAATTAATGATTAATTGATTGTTGATTGTTAACGTGATTGATCAGACCTGAAACAACAGAATCCGGGACATTCTCATCTCATTGTTTGATTGATTAGTTGCAGAAATTTAAAATCATAATACTTAAAAATAACAACAAAAAATATAACAATAATCCCCCCTCCCCTTGAGTTCCTGTTCTTCACTGGTCCTGATGTAGGGTTCTGCTTTTGTGCAGTGTTAAAGTACAGTGATGCTTTTCTGCTTATCAAAGTAGAAATCAAAGTTTTCTGTTGCACAGAGTGATGATTGATTTAAGTTCCTGTAGTCAGTCCAAACTGGATGTTTTTTGGTTTAAGTTTTTAATGTTGCTTCCAGAGACTGAGGTTAACAAGGAGCTCAGCATTTTGGAGTTAGTGCGCCTCAGTCTGACCACCTGTGTTCTGGATTACTTTTCCTGAGTGCTTTACTGGACCTTTACAGGATGATGCGATAATAAAGAGTGATATGTTGATAACATGTGAGAGGCAGTAGTGGTTGCTGGGGGAATCGACGTCCGAGCCACTGTTCATGCCCGAGTGCTTTCGCCTTCACTGGATATAGCGACTGTGCAAACGATTTGGCTGATCTATTTTTAACTCTTCAGCCTAATGAAATTCCCCGGCTTTTAGTGGATGGACATGTGGACGGACGCCAGCAGGGAAACTAACGATTGCCTTCTCAATAATTTTCTCTCTGTCTCTTGCTTTATTCCTCTTCAATACAGACCGATGCTTTTAAATCTGGACATACCGAGTATATACAGTCACATCGACCCCGTCTCCCGAGCCAGCGCCGTAAAGCGGTTCTAAATGAAACAATTTATTAAAATTATGAAGAAGAGCAACGTAACAGTGTTACATTTAAAAACTGTTGCATTTTAACGCTATATGTTCTTTTTTTATTCTTTTTATTCTTCGTCTAACAGTTTGGAAGAGAACATGTCAGGAAACAGTCTGGTATTACCCATAGTGCTGTGGGGCCGCAATGCTCCCACCCACTGCATCTCCAGCCTGCTGGTGATGGACGACCTGGCCACCATCATCAGCGGCTGCCATGATGGTCAGATCTGCATCTGGGACTTGACCCCTGACCTCGAGGTAATCGGTGGTTCTCTCTCTCTCTCTCTCTCTCTCTCTCTCTCTATCATGCTCTGTTTCTCATGTTGTGATTTCTAAATAAATACATCTTTTCGCCTGTAGATGCTCATTTGCCTTACAGCTCATAACATTTTTTTTCGCTTGTGCAGATTAACCCGCGCGCTCTGCTGTTTGGACATAGCACCTCGGTCACTTGTCTGTCCAAGGCCAGTGCGAGCAGTGACAAACAGTACATGGTCAGCGCCTCGGAGAGCGGGTGGGTGCACGGTACACTCCAACATGGAGGCTAATCCTTAAACATTCTTTAAATATTTCTGTACACAATATTATACAAATATAGTAGTATGAACATGACAAGACAAAGACAGAGGCAGAGTGAGGAATGATCCTAACTCAGCAGATGGACACCAAGTATAAATGATGTAACGCTTCAGGATGTGTGAATTAGTTTTTGCGTGTGTTATTCTGTCTGTAGAGAGATGTGTCTGTGGGATGTGAATGACGGTCGCTGTATTGAGTTCACTAAGCTGGCCTGTGCTCACACGGGGATACAGGTAACACATCAGCTACACTCGCATCCTATTCAGACTGCACCGCTGCTAATCTACACAAATGCTACACAACTCCACTGCTGAGTACACCACACCACGCTACACTACACCACACCAGACCGCAATACACCAGACCGCAATACACCAGACCGCAATACACATCACACCACACCACACTATACACCACAATATACACCATGCCACACCTCATCTCGCTACGCCGCACCTCATCTCATTTCGCTACACACTATACCACATCTCATCTCATCTCGCTACTCCACAGCTCACTGTACTATACCACACTACCCATGAGATTCCTATATTACTCTGTAATACCTCTGAATTCCCGATCTCTATACACTACACTACAACTCAGCTCACCATACTACAACACAATAACCCTAATTTCATTATACTACACCACGCTAACCACTAAGATCACTGTACTATACCATACCTCTCCTATAATCACATTATATTATGCATGTTTTTAATTTTAATAAATTCTATTTAACGAACACTGAGCTCACTGTAATGTATCTTTACTTCTTTCTCATTCTTTTGTCCCTTGCACAGTTTTATCAGTTCACCATCGGGACCCAGCGTGAGGGTCGTCTCCTGTGTCACGGGCACTACCCAGAGATCCTTGTGGTGGACGCCACCAGTCTGGAAGTCCTTTACTCACTGGTGTCCAAAATATCTCCTGACTGGATCAGCTCCATGAGCATCATCCGCTCCCATCGCACTCAGGGTACGGCCCGTCAACCTCACACACACACACACACAAAAATTGTTTTAACATGTTTCTGATTGTTTTTCTTTTGTTAAAAATGTGTGTGTGTGTGTGTGTTTTGCAGAGGACACAGTGGTAGCAGTGTCCGTGACTGGAATTCTGAAAGTGTGGATCATCACAGCAGAAGTGAGCCGAATGCAGGTATGTATACACACTGAAACGTCACACACACACCTGCATGCTTGTCTCTTGACCCAAGAGGCTTTTTTTTTTTTTTTCAGGATCTAGACCCCGTGTTTGAGGAGGAGTCTAAACCGATCTACTGTCACAGCTGTCAGAGTATTTCATTCTGCACCTTCACACAGCTGTCTCTGCTCGTCGTCTGCTCCAAATACTGGAGGGTCAGTAACAGGGTGTGGCCCAAACTCTAGTACACCTGGTGCTAGCTATTCGCCAGTGTTTTGATGATGTGTGTGTGTGTCGTAGGTGTTTGACGCAGGAGATTTCTCGCTCCTGTGCTCCGTGCCCAGTGAGAATGAGCAGGCCTGGACAGGAGGGGAGTTCATCGCCGCTGATAAAGTGATAATCTGGACCGAGGATGGCTGCAGCTACATTTACAAACTTCCTGCCAGGTAAATGAACCACAGGTGTGCGTTGGGACTGGGAGGTGTGTATGTCCTACCAGATATAAAGCTCACAGAACCAAAACAAAGTTTATAAGCTCATTTAAACAAGAATATCACAAATAACATTTAATACAAATGAGGAAGAAATCAAGCTACAGGCAGTAAGCATTCATTTATGGTGTGTGTGTGTGTGTGTGTGTGTGTGTGTGTGTGTGTGTGTGTGTGTGTGTGTGTGTGTGTGTGTGTGTGCGCGTGCGCCTTAGCTGCCTTCCAGCCAGTGAGCACTTCCGCAGTGATGTAGGGAAAACTGCTGAAGGTTCCATCCCTCCCCTGGTGTACAGCATCGCGGACCGTGCAGACAAACAGGTCAGACACACACACACGCATTTTATACATACACACAATTTCAGGTACACAAATGTTCGGCGTTTTCCAGCCATAAATGTTCTGTGTTATTTGTCGTATTTTTGTAGTTTATAATTTCATCCTATTATATGTCTTTCTGTAGTATACACTGTGTCTACGTGCTTTGTGTTATGTGTATTACAGTATTCTCTGTTGTACGCTTATGATTTCGTGTTTAACGTGTTGTGGCCCCTCCCACCGCCGACTGCTCCCCTTCCTCCGGCTCTCGAGCAGCTGGAGGAGGAGGAAGAGGAGGAGTGCGAGGGGAAGTGTGTTATGGTGTCTATCCCCGACAGCGCACCCGGTCCGGAGCTCTACACTCCTGAGCTGCTGTACCTCCAGCGGCCTCTAGAGGCACCAGTAAGAACCTCAGACAGCTTGGACGCAGGCGCACCGCCTCACCCTAGGGTGGAAGGGGGGGCACTAAGGGGTCGCTCTCTCTTTCTGTATGAGTGCGTGTGGGTGTGTGAGAGAGAGAGAGAGAGAGAGAGAAATTCCATGGGCGTCCGCTTATTTATTCACCTCCTGAAAGTGTTAATCCATGTTCTGAATTTTGCGATTTCTTGCAAACTGACCGAGAAGTCTTCATTTCATCCAATCAGAGAATTCTGTTTCTTTGTGAGGTGAACATTAGCGGATGTCTCAAGAGCCCCCCCACACCACACACACGTACACACCCGTGGTGCGCCTGCCTCCGCTTCGCTGTCTGATAGCTAGTTTCCTTCTCTTACACTGATTTGCCCAGTCTCATGCTCCTCCCACTAGAATTGACCAATCACTGACTCCCTTCATTTGGCTTCACCTGGTGAAGATGCATGCAAAGTCCCCAAGCTTGTTTAGAGGGTCGCAGCTAGAGAGCTAACATGCTAGGTAGTTAGTCCTGTTACATAGTGAATTTGTTTTTCAGAATTATGTGACACTAGAAAGCTACATTCAGCTCTTTTTTTTTTTTAGTAGATACAAACATTAAATCTGATACATGATGTAAAAAACCCTAGTATTTATAAGTGAAGGCATTTCTTTCTTAAGGAGTTTATGTTTAAGATAAATGGACTTTAAGTATGTTTGTTTGCTGCAGTTCCAAACCTGTCCAGTAGTAACATATTAGTAGTTAATAACAACGTTCGCTCATTAATTTCTTCATTTTCTATCTAGAGTTATCCTGTACAGGGTCCCAGGGGAGGCGTGGAGCCTATCCCAGCAGAGTCTTAGTCCTTTTCCACCAAAGTGAACCAGGTGCTAGTTCATGTCTGGTGCTAGTGTCAGTTCAGAGCCGGGTCAGAACCTAGTGCCAGTTTTGGGAACACCAGTTTCTGCATGTCTTTGGACTGTGGGAGGAAACCATAATACCTGGATAAACCCCACCAAGCACGGGGAGAACATACACACAGACATTATGCCCAGGGAATTGAACCCTGACTCTGGAAGTCCTCTATGCCACCGTGCTGACTTCAAGCAAACTGAAATCAGGCGCCGATGTATAAAAATAAAAAGTTTATTATGTTATATATTCATTTATTCCAGCAACTATATCTATCATCCATGGCACAAATATGACATCGTTAAATCTGTGTGACATTTTTTTTATTTAAACACAGCATTAAATTACGAAATAACAAAATAATTCTAATTTCCATAACAACAGCATTTGATATGTTTTTACACTTTTCTGGCCACGTTCTGGATTGGTTCTCCTCAACTTCGATGTGCTAGTTTTCATCTCTAAAAATAATAAATTTTGACCTCCGCACTACATAAAAGTTATTAAAAAGAAAAATCTTTTTTGACAGCTTAAAAAAAACATCTGCGCTTGGTCCTCAGCGATGTCAGGGAAAGTAAGCGGTTTTTAGCTGCGCTAGATGATGAAACGTAAGTGCTAGGTGTCTAGGTTGCGGTACGCTAACAAGATTGAAGTGATGGTAGGCTTTCCAGATTATTCCCGAGATGAGCACTGATACTGATACTTCCTCAAGTCTCACTTCCTTCTTTGCTTTGTGGTTTGGTTTTATGTGTGTATATAGATATATAGCGCTATACTATAATGCTATTGGAGTTTGTGTGTGTTTGTGTGTGCTTGTTTGTTTGTTTGTTTGGCACCAGATATAAGCTCATCAGTGGAACTTTGCACTGTACTCAAGGCCACAGCGAATGCTCCTCCTTGAGGCTCCTCCTCCTCCATGATATAACATGATATGATGTAGCCGAAGCAATCGCTCTCATATCCAGCCACGTCATACACAAACACACGCCGAGTAAGGAATTAAACACGGGCGGGCATGCCGTTATGGAAAAATAATCACTGACACGGCATGGGGGTCCTCTTACCACCATGTCGGTGATTTATTATGTTTTTTTTCTATAATAGCACATCGAGACGTGTTTGATTCCTTTTATACCACAGCAGTACGCCAGCTTTTATAAGTCGCACTTTCAATCCGTTTACAGCTACATTTCTTGTTAGCTTCGGATCTCTCGTGTTTGTTATAGCAGTTATAATAATAATATAATAAGGAATCGTTCCTACACTATTTTCTCTAAGAAACCTGAACACTTTTCCATGCACTGACACTGGAGACTCCTTCCAAAAACTGCTAAACAACCACCTTGCATTCAATCTTATTATTTTTTTTTTTATATATATTCATATTATCATACTGAGCGTCTGTCCTACAAACTGCTGTGTAAGTCCTTTCTACCGATATTGGACATCTTAGATCAGCAACTAGTTGTAGTGTACAGGCTGCTGTAGAGAATTAATCAGCACCTTCTGACCAATCAGAATCGAGAACCCGTCCGACGCTGTGGTATAAAATGTTAAAGAAGCAGACATTATGTCGTTTATCAGAATCTAACTGTTCCACATTAATCGAGATGAAGCATTGAGACAGGAAGTTAATAAAAAAAAAATGCATCCAAATCCCTCTGCGGTCGCCATGGTAACCAGATCAACCCCTCCCCACCCTCTGTAACACCATTCAGATCAAACAGCTGATGCTCACTGTATTTACAGTGGTAAAAACACCCCTTACTAACAGAACCACTGGCCATGTCTGATCCTGCATGAGCTGAGACTGCTGTGAAGACCCGCGTGTTTATAACATTTACACCACACGTGTGTGAAACACACTCTCCCACGCACACTCCCTCAGGTTCACCTTTCAGACACATGATGCGTGTAGAGTGGCTTGCATTCACCAGACACCAGCACCAGTTCTGCTTGCTGCGCTGTGAAATAATTCCTATAATTTGTCTGGAAATTGAAGTGTGTGTGTGTGTGTGTTACAGTTACTGATCTGTCCTCCGGTGACTCGGTTCTTCTATGGACGCAGAGAGCCGTTCCATAAGCTTCTGGTTCAGGGTGACTCGGCAGGCAGGCTGACCTTGTGGAGCATCCCGGACACATCACCGCTGCAGCCGCTCTCTTCAGCTGCAGGTAAACAACACTACACACACCTGCACCGAGCTCTACACAACTCTACACACACCTGCAACGAGCTCTACAAACACATGCACCGAGCTCTACACAACTCTACACACACCTGCACCGAGCTCTACACAACTCTACACACACCTGCAACGAGCTCTACACAACTCTACACACACCTGCAACGAGCTCTACACAACTCTACACACACCTGCAACGAGCTCTACACAACTCTACACACACCTGCAACGAGCTCTACACACACCTGCAACGAGCTCTACACACACCTGCAACGAGCTCTACACACACCTGCAACGAGCTCTACACACACCTGCAACGAGCTCTACACACACCTGCAACGAGCTCTACACACACCTGCAACGAGCTCTACACACACCTGCAACGAGCTCTACACACACCTGCAACGAGCTCTACACACACCTGCAACGAGCTCTACACACACCTGCAACGAGCTCTACACACACCTGCAACGAGCTCTACACACACCTGCAACGAGCTCTACACACACCTGCAACGAGCTCTACACAACTCCACACACACCTGCAACGAGCTCCACACACGCCTGCAACGAGCTCCACACACGCCTGCAACGAGCTCCACACACGCCTGCAACGAGCTCCACACACGCCTGCAACGAGCTCCACACACGCCTGCAACGAGCTCCACACACGCCTGCAACGAGCTCCACACACGCCTGCAACGAGCTCCACACACGCCTGCAACGAGCTCCACACACGCCTGCAACGAGCTCCACACACGCCTGCAACGAGCTCCACACACGCCTGCATGAGCTCCACACACGCCTGCAACGAGCTCCACAAACGCCTGCAACGAGCTCCACAAACGCCTGCAACGAGCTCCACAAACGCCTCCAACGAGCTCCACAAACGCCTGCAACGAGCTCCACACACGCCTGCAACGAGCTCCACACACGCCTGCAACGAGCTCCACACACGCCTGCAACGAGCTCCACACACGCCTGCAACGAGCTCCACACACGCCTGCAACGAGCTCCACACACGCCTGCATGAGCTCCACACACGCCTGCAACGAGCTCCACACACGCCTGCAACGAGCTCCACAAACGCCTGCAACGAGCTCCACACACGCCTGCAACGAGCTCCACACACGCCTGCAACGAGCTCCACACACGCCTGCAACGAGCGCTACACAACTCTACACACACATGCACCGGGCTCTACACACACATGCACCGGGCTCTACACACACATGCACCGGGCTCTACACACACATGCACCGGGCTCTACACACACATGCACCGGGCTCTACACGGCTCTACACACACATGCACCGGGCTCTACACACACATGCACCGGGCTCTACACACACATGCACCGGGCTCTACACGGCTCTACACACACATGCACCGGGCTCTACACACACATGCACCGGGCTCTACACAACTCTACACACACCTGCAACGAGCTCTACAAACACATGCACCGAGCTCTACACAACTCTACACACACATGCACCGGGCTCTACACACACACATGCACCGGGCTCTACACACACACATGCACCGGGCTCTACACACGCCTACAATGAGCTCTACACAACTCCACACACACCTGCAACGAGCTCTACACACACCTGCAACGAGCTCTACACACACCTGCAACGAGCTCTACACACACCTGCAACGAGCTCTACACAACTCTACACACACATGCACCGGGCTCTACACACACACATGCAACGAGCTCTACACACGCCTACAATGAGCTCTACACAACTCCACATACACCTGCAACGAGCTCTACACACACCTGCAACGAGCTCTACACAACTCTACACACACCTGCAACGAGCTCTACACACACCTGCAACGAGCTCTACACACACACATGCACCGGGCTCTACACACACACATGCACCGGGCTCTACACACGCCTACAATGAGCTCTACACAACTCCACACACACCTGCAACGAGCTCTACACACACCTGCAACGAGCTCTACACACACCTGCAACGAGCTCTACACACCTCTACACACACATGCACCGGGCTCTACACACACACATGCAACGAGCTCTACACACGCCTACAATGAGCTCTACACAACTCCACACACACCTGCAACGAGCTCCACACACACCTGCAACGAGCTCCACACACACCTGCAACGAGCTCCACACACACCTGCAACGAGCTCCACACACACCTGCAACGAGCTCCACACACACCTGCAACGAGCTCCACACACACCTGCAACGAGCTCCACACACACCTGCAACGAGCTCCACACACACCTGCAACGAGCTCCACACACACCTGCAACGAGCTCCACACACACCTGCAACGAGCTCTACACACACCTGCAACGAGCTCTACACACACCTGCAACGAGCTCTACACACACCTGCAACGAGCTCTACACACACCTGCAACGAGCTCTACACACACCTGCAACGAGCTCTACACAACTCTACACACACCTGCAATGAGCTCTACAAACACATGCAACGAGCTCTACACAACTCTACACACGCCTGCAACGAGC
This sequence comes from Clarias fuscus, assembly GCA_030347435.1. Taxonomy (NCBI): domain Eukaryota; kingdom Metazoa; phylum Chordata; class Actinopteri; order Siluriformes; family Clariidae; genus Clarias; species Clarias fuscus. The sequence goes on from CM059212.1 coordinate 30,034,248, forward strand.
TCTACACAACTCTACACACGCCTGCAACGAGCTCTACACAACTCTACACACGCCTGCAATGAGCTCTACACAACTCTACACACGCCTGCAATGAGCTCTACACAACTCCACACACACCTGCAACGAGCTCTACACACACCTGCAACGAGCTCTACACACACCTGCAACGAGCTCTACACACACCTGCAACGAGCGCTACACAACTCTACACACACCTGCAACGAGCTCTACACAACTCTACACACACATGCACCGGGCTCTACACACACATGCACCGGGCTCTACACAACTCTACACACACCTGCAACGAGCTCTACAAACACATGCACCGAGCTCTACACAACTCTACACACACATACACCGGGCTCTACACACACACATGCACCGGGCTCTACACACGCCTACAATGAGCTCTACACAAC
>CM059212.1:30039669-30079669 GCA_030347435.1 Clarias fuscus
CAACGAGCTCTACACACGCCTACAATGAGCTCTACACAACTCCACACACACATGCACCGGGCTCTACACACACACATGCAACGAGCTCTACACACACACACACACACACACACACATGCACCGGGCTCTACACACACACATGCACCGGGCTCTACACACCTCTACACACCTCTACACACACCTGCAACGAGCTCTACACACACCTGCAACGAGCTCTACACAACTCTACACACACATGCACCGGGCTCTACACACACACATGCAACGAGCTCTACACACGCCTACAATGAGCTCTACACAACTCCACACACACCTGCAACGAGCTCTACACACACCTGCAATGAGCTCTACACACACCTGCAACGAGCTCTACACACACCTGCAACGAGCTCTACACACACCTGCAACGAGCTCTACACACACACACACACACATGCACCGGGCTCTACACACACACATGCACCGGGCTCTACACACCTCTACACACCTCTACACACACCTGCAATGAGCTAGTGTTAATTTTGTCAGCTATATACAATTTTAGTTTTTGTCTTAGTCTCGGGATAAATGTCCCTGTTAGTTTCTATCATATTTAGTCAATCTTACCCTATTTAAACATTACATTTTTAGCAATAAGATTATTATTAATTAACACTACAGTCAATCTAGTCTGGCCAAAACCATTTTTTTTATCATTTCTTTTTAAGGATAAGAAAAATATGAATTTACACACTTGGACTTGGACTAGATCACAATCATTTGCTAAACTATTAGCTTTACTGTTTTTGGCAACGGTTTATTTATAAAATAAAATCCATCACATATAACAAAACATAATCATCACCAAAGGCTGTAAAACCACCTTGACATTTGTAGGATATGCCTTGATGCGTCTCTTCAGGTTTGTGGTATTTTTCCCAGTGATTGTGTTTCCCACACTGTTTCCCCTCCAATGTTACTACACACTGGCTTTTTTTCTTAGTTCGATTTAAAGAAAATGTATGAGGCGTTGCGTAGGGCTTAAATCAAACTTGACTCGCGCACATTAGCGATGGGTTCTTTGAAGTTCGTTCTTTTGTCACGTGACTCCCATAGACGCTATGCAGTGCAATAGATTCAAAAGAACGAACTCAGACTAGAAGATATGATGATGAGCTGCTCATTCTGTTTATAATTATATGTCCTGAGCTACATTGTAATATTTTCATTACTGGAACTAAAGCCAAAATGTGTGTATGTAGGGGGTCTGTTTATTGAAAACGTAACATTTTATTTTATTTCTAATGAAAAGAACGAAATGGACTAAATGACTTTTTTGAAAAATTATTTTTAATTTTGATGATCGAGATTCAAAGAACCGAAAATTATTCAAACTCATTAAAATGATTCAAACTTCCCATCACTAACACACACCGCCACAGTGCTCTACACAACTACACACTCCTGTACCAAGCTCTAGAAAGCTCTGCACATCCCCTCTGACCTCTTCATAGCACACACCTCCTTCACATCTCTACATATATCTACTCACTCCTTCACACTTACTGTCAGCCCAACACAATTCAACTTACTCTTTCAAACTTGCAGTCGGCCCTACACAACTTCACAACTACGCTCACACCTACACAACACTACACACCTTCACTCACCTTTACACACTTTACTTAGTTCTACTCAGTGCTGCTCAACTTTATGCATTTATATTCCTGCAGATGCAGAAATCTGTTTGAAATTCTATGTATAATGCATATACTTGTCCAGGACTTTATTGGCGTAAAACTAAAAATGAGTGGTGAAGTAAGCTAAATGGATATTTGTCTCCCTCTGGTGTTCCCTTGGGGAACTTCAGCTTAAAAGCACAGCTTCATCCCTCCAGTGGTCAAAACAGGGAACTGAATAAAAGGCCTTCAGCACTGAAACCACTTCCTCCTCCTCCTCTTCCTTCTTCCTACAGAACTGCAGGTTTCCTCCACGATCAGCCTGCAGGAGGCGTTCGATAAGCTCACTCCGCTCCCCGCGGGCATCATCGACCAGCTGAGCGCGCTGCCCGGCGCCGAGGAGCCCATAAAGGTGACGGCGAGCGTGTACATCCCGTCTCAGGGCCGCCTGGTGTGTGGCAGGGAAGACGGCAGCATCGTCCTGGTGCCCGCCACGCAGACCGCCATCGTCCAGCTGCTGCAGGGGGAACACATGCTGCGCAGAGGTGAGACTCCACAGGAAGGACGAGATCTGGACCTGTTGAATGAACATCACGATGTGATGTTACCTTACGGTCACTTTAATAAGGCAGTGACGTGAGGATTTAAAAAAAAAAACATTTGCTTTAACAGATTCCGATAAAAATTTACTGCCTTGCGGGAAAAATGGAACAAGAGAACAAAAGCTGTATTTTTTTCATCAAAAATTCGTTTTTCTTTTTATATGTTTTTTACCTTCCTGTATAGAGTATAATTCTTTCTTTCTGACTTGCCATGTCTGTGTTTGTCTTTTTTTTCTTTGTTTTTGTTGTGCTCTCTTACCTTCTCTTTTTGTCTTTTCAATTTCTTTTTTTAATTTGTGCTCTGTTTCTTTCATTTATTCTTTCTTTTCGTACCTTTGCTTTTTCCCCTTTTTATCACACTTGATTTCTTTCTTTCTTTCTTTCGTTCTTTCTTTCTCTTCTGTTTTTCTTTCTGTCTCTTTCTTTCTGGGTTTCTCTGTATCTCTCTCTGACTTTCTCTCTGTTTTTGTCTCTTTCTCTCTCTCTCTCTCTCTCTCTCTCTCTCTCTCTCTCTCTGTCTTTCCCTCTATGTCTCTCTGCCCTCCTCACTCTCTCTCTCTAGTAGGGTTCTTTGTCTCCCCCTTTCTGTCTGTTTCTCGTGCTCTGGGTCTCTCCCTCTCTCACTCACACACAGTTCAAAGTGTGGATTATTGGTGTGACTGTAACAGTGTTGCTAAAATAAATTAAAATAAGAAGAAGTACGCAGAGATTATGAGCAAGAAATTATACGGAATAAAAATCAACATATGAGGATTTTAGAAAGATGTAGTGTTGATTAATCGATAAAAATGACACAGCAATTAAAATATTATTTACAAACTAAATGTTCCCTTCACGCTCTGTCTCTTCCTATCGTCCTGTCCCTCAGGCTGGCCTCCTCACCGCACCCTGCGAGGACACAGGAACAAGGTGACATGTCTGCTGTACCCGCACCAGGTGTCCCCGCGCTACGACCAGCGCTCCTTGGTGTCGGGCGGCGTGGATTTCTCCGTCATCGTCTGGGACATCTTCACCGGAGAGATGAAACACATCTTCTGCGTGCACGGAGGAGAGATCACCCAGCTCCTCGTCCCGCCGGAGAACTGCAGTGTGAGTTCCCCTGCCACTGCTGTCCGCGTGACGCACTCGCACTGGAGACTCCTTCAGAATCTGACCGATCAGAACGGAGAGTCTGTAGTGGAAAATAACATTCTTTATAATCTTTCTAATGTAAATACAGGAGTTTAAAGGATACGAGGTGTGACCTGATTGGCCAAGAAAGGCACTTTCACTTTCTCTCTCTCTCTATGTACACACACACACACACTTAACGACCCAGTGTCATGTATCTCTGATTTATTGCACGTCAATAACGTTGCTTAAGCAGCAAAGCTTTTAATGATGCTACAAAGTGCTTCTCAATCTATAACTTGTCGTTTGTAAATGTGTGTGTGTGTGTCTGCTTTATTGTTATACTTCTAAGTGATTTATAAACATGCTACATTTCTAATTTTAGATGTTTAAGCAGATCGTACATGATTTAAAAAAAAAAAAAAAAAAAAAAAACGGAATCCAGGTCAGGAATTTTTCGTCCGCGCTTCGGCGAGACCGGAGTTATATCATGATGGGACGACGAAGACAGGATGAGTTGTGTTGATGCGGTTGTCGTGGCGATGATGACAGAGAGCAGGCGAGCGCCGGACCGAAGGCTGGTCATGTTCAAGGCTTCCTGAAGCTCTCCATCAACACTTAAGAACATTTGCTGTCAACACACAGCCTTGCTGCGATTTATTGCCCACTGGCTTTCTTCCGAACACACACACACACATGCATGCAAACACACACACACACACTCCTCATTCATTTCCTTTCTGTGGCACTTCTGATATGAACTGGCACCTAAATATGTTTTTTTGTTTTCCTTTTCTTTGTTTTCAGATCAAACACTAATTGTATGAGAGACAGAGAGAGAGAAACCGTTTTATTTCAAGGCTTTTCATTTCAGATTTGTTCAAGGATGGTTCCTTGCCAGTCGTTCGTCTTGCTGAGACACAGAGACCGTTTGCTGGATTGTATTTTCTGATAATAAGTCACATTGGGTGGGAAGGGATCTCAGACGGCTACCTCTGTGGTCCAGTTCTGCTGGTGTCGGGCTTTAAACATTAGACACAAAGCAACTGGCGGATGTAAGTTACAGAAATGCAGATGTAAATGTACAGTAGATCCATAACAAGCAAGCTTGAGGAGATCCCTCGGCCTGTAAGGTCTTGACTGCAAACTGCAAACACACACACATGGAAGTTCCGGGCCTCGAAGTCCACAAAGTTCTTCCTGTATGGTCTTCCCTGTGAAGTCTTGGACAAAATTTCAAAGCCAAGACCTTATATGCAGGACATTGTGGCCAAGAAATTATGATACAGGAGTAACTGGTCTTGGCCACAAAGTTCAGCCTGTAAGGTCTCGGCCAAAAATGGTTGACCATGAAGTCTTAGCTATAAAGCTGTGACTAAAAGCTTTTTTTAGCCAGAAGATCTTGGAATTATTTTGTTTATTTGTTATTTAATAAACACTAAGTGTTATGACCGAGACACTTTGCCTGTGAGGTCTTCGCGAATATATTTTTTGTCCCCCCCAGCTCTTGGCTGCAAGGTCTTGGCTAAAATTTTTGCCCAAAGGGTTTTGGGGATAAAATCATGACCAGGGAGTCTTGACCGTTATGTCCTGACCATTAGGCTTTGTGCTATTAGTCTTGACCAAAAGCTGTTTGGTTTTTAAAAATTCTTGTCCAGTAAGGTTTGCCAAAAACTCTTGACCAGAAGCTTCCAGGCACAAAAACATAAACCCAAAGCTTTGACGGTTACGTCTTGACCATTACCTGTTGGCCAAAACCTATGAGTCACGAGTCTTTGCTATAAAGCAGTGACCGAAAGATCTCGGGATCATTTTGTTGAATTATTGTTTGCTCTCCTACTTTGACTTTGTGATGTGTTTATTTGCTTTTGAACTAAGCATCATAAGCTCATATCATCTGTAGAATCTCCTGAACTCGCATCCTGACCACAGGTCAAGGCCCTGGTGATGCTCAGAACAGACGTGACGGGTTTATTAACGTCTGCGTGTCATCCAGAGAAAGTAGAGATGCAGTAGTGGCTCTCTGCAAGAAAACAGCGAGCAACAAAACTGTTGTTCAGCTGCTCAGGGTTGAAACCATTACTAGTGCTGCAGTACGAGTTGAAAAGCCTTTTTCTGTAGAAGTGGGTAGTTCTGGTCTCTGTTTGTTGAAGGAAAGCAACATACTCTCTGAATTGTGAGGCTACAATCACACACAATCAGTAATCAGAGTGTTTGGAGGAAATGGTGATGGAGGTCGGTGACGCCGCTTCCGTATGCCATGGAGAAACTTTGGAGGAAAAATAAAACTGGTTTTTGTCTCTCTTTTATTTTTCTTTTCTATCTGTCTGTCTCCAGACGCGGGTCCAGCACTGCGTGTGCTCTGTAGCCAGCGATCACTCGGTGGGTTTGCTGAGTCTCCGAGAGAGGAAGTGCATCATGCTGGCGTCGCGCCACCTCTTCCCCATCCAGGTCATCAAATGGAGGCCGTGTGACGATTACCTGGTGGTGGGCTGCTCCGACGGCTCCGTATACGTCTGGCAGATGGACACGGGTGAGTTGAAACGCAAAAAACAAAAAAAAAGCGTCCGCGTAGGAGACGATGGAAGCCCGGATGGTGATATGTACTTAAAGTGCAGCGCGCTCGTCTCTAGAGGAAGCCGTGCTATTAGACATCGATTTCCCCTGCACTCTGTCACTCTCTTTATCCCTCTCGCGAGCGCTCTCTAAACGTCCCTCAGCAGCACCTTCCTCCTTTACCGCCCGTCGAGACACCGATGTTAAGTCATGATCTCTCTTTCTCTCTTTCCTGTTCAATATTTGATGGATGTTTGTGTTTTCGCTCCGTCTGCCAGCCTGCCTTCTGCTGACTCTCTTAAAAACGGTGCTGAAATTTTAATCACGCTCGTCTCGGTGGATGAGAGCGGTGGGGATGCACTTAGTAAATCTCTTCTTAAACGCCACCCTCCTCCCCGTTCCTCCACCTTCCTCCTCCTCCTCCAACCCCCCACAACTTCCACACATCAGCGCGGTTTACGTCTCCTTTTAACGTTGCTTTTTATAGGACCTGAGCTAAGCAGGACAGGATATGGGATTATTACAAACGCACCGGTTGTGCTGAGCTTCGGCTTTTACGTCTAGACCTCCGATATGTTCACAGACGGATTACAGACGTGCACGTCAAAGAGGGTCACCATTCTGGCTTTCAACAGCGGTGCACGAAGATCACGAATTGTCAGATTCTTGTTCTTAATTTCTGTAATTAACACTAATCTTTAAAAGGTCAGTTGGTGTTGTGGAGCTGAAATCTGAGAATTTCCCAGCGTTTACATTTGAATCATTCAGTGACCAGATCGTCCTCCGCATCTCCTCGGCCACACGTCCGATTCCTAATCAGAGGTTTTAAATCTTTTGCATCCATCCAGTCACATTCTGAGCACTGAGACAATCCCACATCCTGAGTGAGACAGGAAGTGAGGCGTCACTTACCACATGGCTGAATGCTCCCACGCACCAGCCCTGCGCCGCGGTCTGAGGACGCGCTCGGTCCACCTGAGTGTGAAATTGACAGATCTCACAGAGAATGAGCACTCCACTTTTATAGAGAAAGTGAAGAAGAAAAGGTACAATATGAGCAGGAACATGATGCGGAATAAGGAGTTAGGAAAGAGAGAAAGGGATGGATGAAATGAAGCAGGGGGAAATAGAGTAGCAATGGAATACAGTGGAGGAGAGACAGAGAGACAGAGTGATATGGAGGGGGGTTGAGTCGTCTCTGTCCAGATATCCGCACCGCTCTGTGTGAGACGCTTCTGTTCCTGAGGAAAAAAAGAGGGAACAATCCATGTACTCAAGCATGAAAGAGAGGAAGAATACGGAGCGGTGGATTCATTCATGGCAACTGATGAATAAAGAATGCTAGCATTTAGTAACGAACGCTGACTGGTACTCATGCTAACAGGTTTCCACTCGTTTTTATTTTTATTTACTTTTTTCACTCACTCCTCCAGTTAAACCGGGTGTAAAATCCCAAACCCCTGAGAGTCTCATTAAGCTTTTAAACTCAGCTGTGTCGAAGTTAATCACACTCGCGTACTGCCGCATGATGCTCTGTTCAAACCAGGGTTAAAGGCTTAAAAAAAAAAAAAAAAAGCTTTTTTTAAAAAAAACTTTTTAAAATGAGATTTCTCTAAACCGTTTGACTCATGGACACCAGTACTGTAGTCTATGAACATTAACACCCAGTATCATCCCGTCTTACTCGTGCGGTGTTACTGAGGTCACATCAGGTCTTTTTCTTTCTGTCTGTCTGTTTTCCTTCCTAGTTTTCTTTGTTTCTGTTTTCTTTCCTTTTTCCGTTACATTTGTCTTTCTTTCTTTTGTTCTGTCTTTTTCATCTTTTCTTCTGTTTGTCTTCTTTTCTAGCTTTCTTTATTTTTTTTATTCTCTACTCTATCTCTGTCTTTCCTTCTGTCTGTCTGTCTTTGTTTCATTCTTTCTTTTTTTGTCTGCCTGTTTTTATGCCTGTCTTTTTATTTATTTTTCTTTCTTTCTTTTTGTCTGCCTGATTGCCTTTATTTTTTCTTTTGTTCTGTATTCTTTCTTTCTTTCTTTCTTTCTTGTTTCCTCACCCTTGATGGTTTCTTTTTTTTCCCTTTCTCAGCAAGTCTAACAATTTTAGCTGCTTCCACAACCAAAGGCTCTGCCTCTACACACACTTTCTCTCTCTCTCTCTCTCTCTCTCTCTCTCTCTCTCTCTCTCTCTCTCTCTCTCTCTCTCACGCGCGCACACATGCGCGCGCACACACACACACACACACACACACACACACACTAAATACCCACTAAATGTATGTGTGTGTGTGTGTTTTATTTTGGTGTGTGTGTGATTGGTGTGGAGTGGTGCGGGGCACGGGAGGCCGGTGCAGTAATAGACTGTAGCGGCGGTGCAGTGGAGAGAGCGCCTCCCTCTGATCAATACTCTGATATCATTTAGATGATTATTGGCGACGGGCCGTTTGGATCCACTTTAATGGCTTTTGATGTTTATGGATTTGTGTGTTTAGCGTTGCTCTAGAAGCTTTCAGCTGACACACACACACACACACACACACACACACACTGCTACCTTCTATCTGTCTGACTGACTTACTGCTGACCTGCGCTCTTTTACACTGTCTACACTTCATCTCTCTCCCTCCTTTACTTGGTTTCTCTCTCTCATGCTTTCTCCCTTTCTCTCTTTCTTGTTTTTTTTCTCTCTTGCTCTGTCCCGCTTTACCTTCCTTCATTTCTTTTGTACATCGACAATTGAGGGATGAACTTTTCAATAAAATCTCTTTTACTTTTCAAAGTTTGTTCCTGCTTCTGTTTTTATCAAGAAGAAAAAACAAAAAAAGATTCACAATCCCTCTCTATCTCTCTCTCTCTCAGGAGCGCTGGACCGGTGTGTGATGGGGATAACGGCGGTGGAGATATTGAATGCGTGTGACGAGGCCGTGCCGGCATCCGTGGAAGGTCTGAACCACGCGGCGGTGAACCTGAAGCAGGCCATGACGCGCCGCAGCCTGGCAGCGCTCAAGAACATGGCACAGCACAAACTGCACACACTCGCCACCAACCTGCTCGCTGCGGATAACGCAGACAAGGTGAGGAGCGTACTGCTCACTCCTACACACACACACACACACACACACACACACACACACACACACACACACACACACACTATCCATACACTCCACATACTCGCCTGATTGCTGCAGATAAACATGAGGACTTTTGAGAATTGTGAGTTTTAGACAAGTAAAGACAAGAAAAAAAACCTGACAAACTCATCAGGAATATCAAAATTTGCCTCAGATATGTGGGTTAATTCAAGAAAATACGTTACTGTACAAATAAAATTACAATCTAATTATGCTTAATTGTAGCTTTCTGGGACAAGGTTATTATTTTGAATAAACAATAGTAACAGAGTTTATATAATAAAGTAATAATTGTAGTTGTAGCTTTGACATGACTAGCTAATTAGCATTGTGTTTACCAGTGTACAGGTCGTCCCCAACTTACGAACATTCTTATGATTTACGAACATTGAGTTACGAATTTCCACAGATACGAACAGACCGCGGTTTTACGAACATTTCGTAGAAAACAAAAACACAGACGGAAGTAGCTGACAAAAAGTGTGTTGTACAAAAAATAGACACTGCAGTGCACGAGATACCAATATTTACAATCATATACAATATTTTCAGTATGTAAGTGAATGTATAAAATGTCTAAATTCAGGTATATTGTGTGTATGTATATATATATTTGTTTGTATGTGTGTGTGGAAGAAATGAGTCGGCCTCACTGGTTTCAACGCATCACTCTGGGAGCACGATGACAGAAAATGTCTGTCCTGTAAAACTGTCATGATCGTGAATAATCCTAATTTTGGAAAAAAATCCTCAACAAAACAGAGTTCACAGTCCAATACAGTGGAAAACAGCTCTAAGACAAAACGGCATCCGGGATTCCCCTCGCGATTTAAAGGCACAGAGACAACACTGATACATTTGACACGTGTGAGAATAATTTCCTTAGGCGCGCTTACGGTTTTTGGCAGTGTGGGGAAAGGGGACAGAGATTCAGTCAAGTGAATTGGTATGCTTCATGTTTTATATTCGTGTCAAAGGCGTATAAGACTTGTCTGACTTGAACGAAAACAAAACCGACTTATGAACGTGCTCCTGGAACTGAACTCGTTCATAAGTCAGGGACAGACCTAGTGGAATGTGGTGGTACTGCAGGTTTGTTGTGAGATTTTGTCAATTATGTTAAGTATTTTAGGTTAAATATTCAGATTATTAAATAGGATTTAAATAACATGGTATGCTTCGTTTTGATATAGTGGATCAGAGTTGTGATTAAAGGTTGGGGTTTCGGCCGCGTTAGCGTGGCTAAGAAGATCAGCTTCATTGTTAGCGCTTTTGGATTAATCTGAGGCTTTTTAAGAAATAAGAAATTTGGGGATGGTTAAAAACAAGCACCTTAGGGACTTTATTGCGGAACATTATCCGTAATGTGTTGGGTAATTTCTTGAAATGAAAAAAAGTTAGACATACAGTGATAGTCAGAGGCCTGTGTGATGGAATGATTTATCCTGTCATAGATGCTCGGAAAACAATGATTAAAAAAAAAAAAATAAAATAAATTTTTACAAATTGGTTCGGAAAGAACCAATTTTTGGTTGAAAGCAACACATAAGAGACCTCAATTCAGGGGACGACCCCCACCCGACCCCCTCCACCCGCAACTGTACAACAAAAGCAGTGTAGAACGTTCATACAACACTGCTAAGATGTGGTTGCTAGCCGTGTCACACACTGGCCTCACCTGTTAGCATTTGCTTTGGCGCTCGGACGTCACAAGTTTATTGTGGTCTTGTCGTATTTTGCTGCAAGATAACAAACAACCTGAAAGCATGAGTCTCATGTCAAGTGCTGAAGTGTGTGTGTGTGTGTGTGTGTGTGTGTGTGTGTGTGTGTGTGTGTGTCTATAACACCAATCGTGAATTTCCCTCAGGGCCACAGTGGTCATTTGGAAAATTGGTGGTGTGTTTGAGGAGGGAGAGAGAGAGAGACGACTGAAGGGAACAAGAGTCCAAACAGAGGAATAGGCTTCAGGATGAAAAATGCCTGACCTCGGTCTCACCGAGGAGCAAATTTATTTATTCTTTTTTTTTAACCCTCGCATTCATTCTGAGCACTGAGTCACACTCACCACATGGAGGGCGCTAGAGTGAGACAGAGACAGAGACAATGAAATGTGTCAGGAGACGAAAAGCCGAGGAGGAAACGCAGTGTAAAAACGTGTGGGATTGGAGACATTGGGCTGGTCAAGCCTGCTTTCTCTCTCACACACGCCCAGAAACACACACACACACACACACACACACACATACACACACACACACACACACACACACACACAGTTCTCTTCTTTCTAGACCTTTCCAGAGTTCCCTCGGGTACTGAAATGGAAAAGTAAGAAGAGCGCTTGTCTGAGATGAGAGACGCTGTCAATTCTTTTTTCTTTTGTTCTTCTGTTGTTTCATTCTGTCTTTTTGTTGTCTTTCTTTTGTTCACTTTCTTTTAGTCATTATTTCTCTTTTTCTTTCTGCCTTTGTTCCTTTGTTTTTTTTCTCTTTATTTCTTTCTGTCATTCTTTTTGTCTTTCTTTCGTTTTCTTCACACTCTCTTTCTCTTCCGTCTTATACAGCATTAGGCTGATGTGAGAGTAAAAACTCCCTTTATATCCCCTGCTACGCTAATGCACTTATCCCAGTGTGGAACTAGTGCTTGGACACCATCAAGGTAGAAGGTTTTCTCAGTACGCCGCAGCCGTGATCACACTGCCTGTTCCAGCTCTGAAACGCCGGCCTCTCCGGAACTACTTTAATGACTTTAACGTGTGTAAATGGCTTGGAGCGACGTCGGGACTGTACAGGGGGGTATGTGGCAGTAACTCCCAGCAGAGTTCCTTTTAGGTGGTGATGCATCTCTTCCCTCCGCAAGTTGGCGACAAATTATCCGTCGATTTTGAAGGATCAGACGCTGATGAATGCCACTCGTGTGTGTGCGTGTGCGTGTGCTTGTGTGCGTGTGCTTGTGCGCGTGCGTGTATGTGTGTGTGTGTGTGTGTGTGTGTGTGTGTGTGTATATATATATATATATATATATATATATATATATATATATATATATATATATATATATATATATATATATATAGTATACAGCATTTAAGAGACTGATCCTGACCGAGCGTGGTGTTCGTCTCCGATGTCTCGGTAGCAGTTCAGAGGTTAGACAGATCAGCGAGGACAAACTGCGCGGGTGAGGATGATGAGGATGATGATGTTGATGATGATGATGAGGGACCTGATGGCGGACCATTTAAAGCGAGGTTTTGTAAAGACCATTTTACAGAATGATAGTCCTGCTCCATTATAAAAAGAGAGAGAAAAAAGAAGTGATGACACGTTTGTCCGGCGGTGGCAGTTTGGACACAATTCCACCCCGGCGCCCCGCTGTGATTTCTGATCGTCTCTGTCTCGCTAGCGGTCAATTGGCAGGCCAGAGAATAGGAGGTGGAAGAGTGTGTGTGTGTGTGTGTGTGTGTGTGTGTGTGTGTGTGTGTGTGTGTGTGTTTTTGGCGCTTGCTTTAATGCCCTATCATTCCCTCTGACAACATAATACAGCAGCGCTGATTCTCCAGCTCGTCTCTCCGGCCCAAACCTGCCATTACTCCTCCTGTGCGGCTTCAACACTAACCCCAACCCAGCCGGGCTAATGATACATAATCACCATCAAACAGCATGCAATCACACACACACACACACACACACACGCGCGCGCACACACACACACACACACACACACAGCCCCTGGCAGCCTCCATCTCTACCTGTCTGTTTCTCTGTCTGTCTCACTCTCTAACTATCACTGTCAGGGTTTCTTGTGTTGCTCTTGTTTTTTCAGTCTGATTCTTCCTTCCTTTTCCTCGTCTCTCTTTCCTCCTCCATCCCTCAATCTCTCTGCCTCTTTTGCTCTTCCCTCCGTCTCCCTTCCTCAGTCTCTCTCTCTAATAAAATGAAATGCTTGCTTGCTTATTTTTTTGTCATTGCAGTAATAATAAAAATTAAATAATTACAATGTAAATTAATAACAAGAGTAGAATAGAATATAACATAATTATTTGAGTAAATATTATTCAAGTTTGTGTAACTGAAAATTGAATTTTTTTAAAGAAGTAAGAAGAATATACACTTATAATCTTTCTATATCACTTTCTCCCCGTTTTCCATTTTTCTTCTCTGCTCTTTCTTTCTTTCTTTCTTTCTTTCTTTTTCTTTTGTCGTATTTTTTCAGTTTTGTGCCTTTTCCATCGCTTCATTGAGTTCTCATTTTGTTTCTTCTTTCTTTTTGTTTATTTCTATCAACTTTTATGCTTTTCCTTTCATCCTTTATTTCTTTCTGTCCATCAATCTGACTTTTTATTCTTTACTTTAACCTTCCCTTTTGTTCAATAACTTTCTTTGTATTTTTTTCAATATGCTTGTAAGTTATTATTTATGTTGTCATTTCTGCTTCCTCATTTTTTCTCTTCATCTCTTTATTTTTATTTATTCTTTTTTTTCCTATTTGTATTTCTTGCTATTTTCATCTTTTTTTTGAGACTTTCTTTTTCAGGTATCCTCTTTTTTGGTTAATCTTTTCCTTTTTGGTGATGAATAATGATAATAATAATGGTGATTTAATGGTGATAATAAATAAATAATAATAATAATAAACATTTTCTTAAAGAAAATTAATAAGAAGCTTAATTAGAGACACTGAGGCAGCTAGCTTTGCATTGTTGCTTTGCAGTGCAGACGAACGAACTCTAGAGGGCAGTGTGACACCGTCCACCATTGCACGTGAGATTTTGAATGCGTGTGTGTGTGTGTGTGTGTGTGTGTGTGTGTGTGTGTGTGTGTGTGTGTGTGTGTGTGTGTGTGTGTGTGTGTGTGTGTGCGTGTGTGGGGAGGGGGGTGGGTGGGTGGGTGTAGAGGGTTAGACAGGGACAGAAAGCGGAAAATGGGTGACACCTTTCAGATCTTCACATGTTGCAATCCTGACACGCGCACACACACAAAACGTGTCCAGATCTGCAGGGTTGTGTGTGTGTGTGTGTGTGTGCAAGGAAGGTTACATTGCTTCATTTGTATTTCTGGTGCATGTGTGTGTATCTGATATAAGGCGGGGAAAAAAGGTCTAAGTAATTAATTAATTTACTCGAGGCGTTTTGTGAAAATCTGAACTGAATTATGCTAAAATGTATTTAAAAAAAAATACATTTTCATTTATTTATTTACATTTTGTTCATGTCTGATGGCCATTTCATGACATTCTAGTCCAAGCTACAGATTTTCTGTTTTTGATTGATAGAAGTGACCTGATTGGTGATACAGCGTGTCATCTGTGGACACACACACACAGATACACACTCTCTCACTCTCTCACTCAATCACTCTCACACACACACACACACACACACACACACACACACACACACACTCTGCAGCTGAGGCTGGATCGCATTTCTCCTCCCCGACACTGATCCGAGCGAGCGGCGGTTAGAGCCAGCTCTAGACTAGAGAGCAGACATCCTGGAGATGGAGAGATGGTGCTGCTCTCTGGTCAGGGCGTCTGTCTGTCTGCTCCAGCACCGAGCCAGCCATGAGGGAGGTGTTTAAAGGAATAGGTCAGGGTAAAAAACAAAAACAAAGCGCTAATAAAAAAAAAATTAAAATTCAGATTAGCACAAAGTTCCCAAAAAATGTACGAGGAGCGTTCATCTCAAACCGGGACTTGGGTTGAAATTTTGAAGGAGTAAAAGCGCAGGAAAACTGTTGAACGGTGAACTGTTTTAAAAAAAGGCCATACGTCCGTGAATGACGATCCCGGTCGAGGTGGCTCGGAGCCCACTTCAGGCATTCCCGTCAACATTCGTCGAGTGGGACAACGCCAACTTGTGGAAGAGACACACCTGCCTGTGTGAACTGTACACACAATCATTCACCAACACCACTTGCACGTTAGGGGAACTCAGCTGGGAGTTATTGGCTAAGACGTCCTCTGTACAGTCCTGACCGCTACAAGCCATTTCCACATGTTTGGGCCATTAAAGGAGTTCCTGGGAGGCCGGAGTTTCAAATGTGATTCAGACAGGAAGTCCGATCATGGCTCTGGCGTACTGAGAGAACTTTCTGCCTTGATGATATCTGAAACACTGGGGATAAGTGCATCAATGTAGCAGAAGATTATATAGAGAAATATAACCTCTCAGAAATGGCAAACGTCCCGGTTTGACTCGAACGCCCCTTGTAGCTTATCAGAAATGTTTGGTGTCGGTAGTTTTACTTCTTTCTTGTTTCTTTCTCCATGTCCAGTACTGAAGAGGTAACTTTTTTTATGATTTGTAATTTGTCTGTATTATAAAGTATTTTTCCTGTTTTTAATGTAGGATTTAAACAAAGAATTGAAAAGAAAAGTAGATAATGTAATCATATAATGCTCACTAGTGTCTCTCTTATAAATTTTTCACATGGACATAAATGTTCCCTGTGTTTACAGTAGTGTTTGTTTGGGCTTCAGAAGTGCTGCAGTGCATATTTTTCTGACTAAAAGATGATTAGCAGTTTGTGGGAGTGAAATCTTTTGACTGTCGCAGAGTTTTAAACAAGAGAAGGGGAGAAAAAAGAGGAGGGAGAGAGTAATACATTAGGAGCCAGGTGTTTTTTTTTTCTACTTTGTTGCTTACTTTCTATTCTCTCTCTCTCTCTCTCTCTGTCTCCCTTTCTGTGTGTGTGCGCGCGCGTACGTGTGATCAGTGAGGCAGGCCCTCTCAGCCATTCAGTCCCAGTAACCGCTGCTGAGCGTGGGCACAAAGCCGCCCCGACACGTGCTAATTGTCAGCAATAGACGATACTGTGAAACCAATTTGAACGATCAGGACCAGATGCAGAGCGTACGGATCGGAGGGAGGGAGGGAGGGAGGGAGGGAGGGAGGGAAGGGGAAAAGGTGACATTGTGTCTGTAAATAGTATGATTTCTACTGGGTATGTATGTATTATTATTATTATTATTTTATTATTATTATTTATTTATTTATTTTTTTAATTAATGAATTGTATATGGAAAAATATTGATATATTTACCATGAAGCAACATCTCAACCATTTGGAAGAGGCATATACGGAGTATGTTTAAAAAAAAAAAAATCTTAAGATTGTTATTAATATTGCCCAACAGGAAATTTTAAAACATTCCAAAAAATTTTCCACATTCTGTGTGTGTGTGAAATTTTTTTTTTAAAGGATGTTAGTGTAAACAATCGTACATTGCAAAACTGAAAATTGGTTTGTTTGTTTATAGAAAAATAAATGTATACATCATTCTTAGTATAATAACTGGAGAATGTAATAATAAAATAAATTAGTCTAGTATTTTTTTTATTGTATTTTAGTATTTATATTGTATGTATTGTTGTTTAGCTGTGATTTATGTCATTAGTGTTTGTGTTTGAACATGTGTTCAGTTGGTGCCATCAAGTTGCTGGTTTTAGAAAAATCTAACTAGTAATCTTTATCCCATTGACTGCTTTTATATAAAGATGTATAAACAAAGATAGATTAAATAAATCAATAAATCTATAGAAGGTTCCATGTTAGTGTAAAAGCGGCGTGACATTTGGACAATCTCGTGTAATTATTTCTTTAATTCCAAGTTTATTGCCTCACCTTTGTCAGTAAAGCGCTGGCCGAACATCCTGTTCGTTTGTTTAAAATGGAGAGCAGGTGCTTCAGCCATTGAATTAACATCGAATAGCAATTAGCGAGGCGGCAATTTACAACCGTTGCGGCTTTAAAAAGGAGATGAGGCGGAATGAATGCTTAGGGGGCTAATGAGCATTAGAGATTATTATGTAGACGGAGGAACAGATAGATTAGCGTGCACTCGGGAGAACTTTTTGACTAATGTCTTCAGAAAAGTAACTAAGACTTTCCAACCTGGACAAATGATGCAAAGCCGCCGTGGTTTAAAGCCTGGACGTACGATAACATCAGGCTTTTGTCTTTCCAACAGGGCAACTTGCCTAAATACTCCCACAACGCACTCGTGGTGCAGGCCATGAAGACCAACCTGACCGACCCGGACATGCACGTCCTGTTTTTCGACGTGGAAGCCGTGATCATCCAGCTGCTGACCGAGGAGGCGCAGCGTCCCAATCCCATGCTCGTGTCCCCAGAAACCCTACAGAAAGCCCCGGGGGGAGCCGACAAGGGCGGGTCCTTCCTGGCCAACAAGATCTTCAAGCAGGTCGGTACAAGATTCAATTACTAGAAATTGTTGGTAGTTCCAGGAACTTTACGAGTGTAATTCTAATCATTTCAGATTTAGTTTCTCAAGCAAGTTCCGGCTGTTCTGTGTTTAATTTGAGACCAAAAAAAAAACAAGGTTTAATTAATAATTTGATAAATCTTGTTAAATCTGTTTAAAGTGTGTGTTGTTAAAATTCAGCGTGATGTACGTGCAAATCCGCGGTAAGAAATTGGAAAGACGGTGTGTGAAGTTAAGGATATCGGATTCAGCATTTTTATAGAATATTTTTAAAGAAAATAATTTTCCATTTTTAAATAACCTATTTGTGTTTAATAATTATAAAGAGTTTTCATATTGGTGGAGAAAAAAACAAAAAAAAAATCTAAAAAATTTCATAAAAAACTAAAATAGAAGATCAATACTTTATGATTCAGGTTTCCAAACTTATTTTTTTTCTCTTTATCGGATTTTACAGAATATATTTATATATTTTCATATTTATTTATTTGCTTATCTGAGACAAAGATACTAAATGAGCCAGATATCACAATCCATTTATTTTTGTGTAAAAGATAAAGTAGTTTTCTGACCTAATGCCTCGAGCTCCCGGTTACAGGTGAAAGAGACCATCAAAGAGAACATTAAGGAGCACCTGCTGGATGAAGACGAGGACGAGGAGGAGGAGGCTCGTCGGCGTGAGGAGAAGTCCAAATCCCTCAGCCTGCTGGAGTACAACCTGACCATGGACACGGCCAAGCTCTTCATGTCTTGCCTACACGCATGGGGGCTGAACAGCATGCTGGACGAGGTGTGCGTGAGCCGACTGGGCATGCTCAGACCGCACACGCCCATCTCCTTCGGCCTGATCTCGCGCGGCGGCCACATGTCCCTCATGCTGCCCACGTTTAAGGACTCGCTGTTGAGGCAGCTCACGAGGGGCATCGGACCAGAGAGCAGGAAGCTCTCTGTCTCCGAGGTGGTGGGCAAGGGCACGTATGGGGTCTCACGTGCCGTCACAACCCAGCATCTGCTGTCCGTCATCTCGCTGGCGAACACACTCATGGGCATGACCAACGCCACGTTCGTGGGCGAGCACATGAAGAAAGCACCGGCCAGGTGAGTATAGTGACTCGGAGTGTGCAGAGGTGCAAAAAGAGAGAATCTGTAAAAGACCGCATCAAATACGGCGTAGTACTGTGCTTTGAGGTGAGGTACAAATGTATTGACCCCCACATTTTGTTTATGTTAAATGATGTAGATTAGATTAAAAAAAAAATAGAACAAAAGTTTTTCTGCGACAGGGTGCAACGTTCCTAAAGATATCATTTAAAAATTCAAATGATAAATAAATAAAGTTAAAGTAATAAAGTTTTTTTAAAAGAATTTCTTTATTTAAAGAAATAAAGTTTTTTATGTAAAAACCTCAGCAGCAACCTCATTTTCCCTCTCGTCTGTTCCAACCACTCAGTATTCTGCATCAGCAACATACTAATCACAGATCTGATCATTCGTCATCATCTGCACCTGTTTCTCACTGGGTCAGGCCTTCAGTTAAATATTTTTCATAATTCTTGAATTATTTATGGATCACAAACAAAAACATCCCCTGAAACTGCTCAGGTACAGGGACCGGACTGACAAAAAAAATCCTTCAGGGAGAACTGTTCCTCAAAATTATGACGAATTGAGGGTGGGAGATGAAACCTTTGCACATACCTTCACATTGCACTTCCATCCTTCTTATGCTAACCTGATTGAGATTGTGGATGGAACATGGAAAATGTAATAACCGCTTATTTTTGGTAATGTTTTTTTTTTCTCCCTGTGATGCTCAGCCTTGGTATTCGACTCACACCTTTGTTACTATGCGGCTCAAACATAAATGGCCTCACTGCCAGGAAGAAGTTTTAGTCTTTTTGCTTCAGCCTTCTTTCCCCTGATGTGTTACTCAGGAGTTACATTGTTCATTTCAGAAGAGACACGGAGTCGAAACCAGTTACGTTCATTCATTCATTCTTTCATCTTCTGCATCACTTATTCTACACAGGGTTGTAGGAAACTGGAGGGCACACACCCGCACACCACACACACGCACACTCATTCACACAACACTGTGAGACCTTGGAGGCCACTGTGCCAACCACTATGCCACCTATTTGAACAGTTTTGAAAGTATGTTTTGATGCTGTTTGATGGAGAAGGTCAGTTGATTTAAGGCTTTTTGGCTTTGCAAGTGAAAATATCAAGCAAGCTAACAATCAAAACCAGAAACAAATACAGTTTCCTCTGATGAATCCTCTAGAAAAAAAAAGAAATCGTGTTTTTTACGTGACTCTAAAATGCCCAGCGTACAGCCTCAGTGTCGGCGCACCGAGCGGCGCATCACTGATTTCATCATCCTCGCTAACTTCACATCTCGCCAAGACAAACACAACACAGACAACATGCTTCACCCAGCAGGCAGACAGCAGCCAGACGGCTCAATATTCCGAGCTGCTGGGAGAGCGAGTGCGAGGCGTGTGTGGAGAAGAACTCAATCTGATGTTCGTGTTGTTTACCGGTGACCTTCTCTCAGGGTGGAGGTCTTCATGCTCTTTTGGAGCACCGCTTCTAGAATGAGATAACAGCAGCGGTTAAGTAGTGCAGTGTGAGCTGTGGCGAGTTCAGGGGAAAAAGAAATCGAAGCAAAACGTTCACGTAGATTGTTGTTTGCGAATCCTGATGTCAAACTGAAAGTTTTAATTCCAATGAAGAATTTTGTGAAAAATCATCATCGTAAGTCGAATGTAGCACTGAATAGAGTTGTGCGATCAATCGCATAAAAATCAGAAGAGGTTGGAGGTCACAATACATTTAGTTTGTTACTGTACTTAATTACATATTTCACATATCTACCTTACCTTAGTAGCTTTGTTAGAGAATACAGTCGACTCCCCCCCCCCCCCCCCCCCCCCATAAAAAAAAACAGAATTTATAATTTTGGTAACAAAAATATTGACGTAATTTCACTAACTTTCCATATAATATGTAAAATTGTATAGGTGTTTCAGTACGATAGAGAGAACACAAAGCAACCGTAGTGGAAAACGCAGCTTGGGATTGTGAATTATTACCGTATTTACCCTACAGTACTTATACCAAAGAAAAACGACAGCGCATACCAAATAAAAAAATGAGCTTTCATAAGTTACGTTGTATTATTATTATTATTATTATATATATTTTTCTTTTTCTTTTTAATGGGTAAGGTATTAAGCCGAGTTTGAAACTTAAAGTGTTTTGGAAGCATATTTAGGGTTTAAACTATAAAAATAGACATTTATAGTCATTTTTTGGACCACATCCAAAGTTCATGATTTTTTTTTTTAACAATATGTGGGTGCTCTAGGAACATAACCCTCACAAATTTCCGGGGTCGACTGTATTTTTTACTTTTACCCCACTCAACAGTACTGCAAATATATGTACTTGTACTTAACTTGCATTTCTGCATGACGTTGCTTTATGTAACGACAGTGGTGTGAAGCGGGAATTTTGCCACTTGCTGACTATTATGTGTAAATTTGTGTCTTTAGAGACCTATACTTTTGATATGTAAGTAAATTCGAAGGTGAGTACTTCTGTACTTTTACTCAAGTACACAAGTAAATGGAGGATCTTGTACCTTTACTTGAGCAATGGAATCTCTACATTTTATCCTAGTACATGATTTGTGAACTTTCCCACCTTTATTGGCATTCATCAGTATACAAAGTTTATTCCGGTTGAAAATTTTTACTACAAGTTTGCTAAATATAGCCGAAGTAACTTTTGTAAATGCTGTTCAAGATGCTGCGGTTATTTTGCATTCCGTTCATGCTTCCTACTTCCAGACACGTTTCTCACCGTGTCGGGTTTTTAAATCTCGGGCCGATCGCAGCGCGTCTCGTTCCGACGGCCATTTCCAAGGCTCTGCCAGTACACCTCATAAACACGAGCTAACTGCAGTATAAATCATTTTTATCACTCATAAAAATCTTTTATGCGCAGTAATGAAAGCATGAAGTCTCTACATAATTGCAGAAGACGCCATCGAGCCGGTGTCATCAGAAACACTTGGGTTTCGCTTGGATTATTAAAGATTCTTTGGTTTATAGAGTTTAGTGTATAGGGATGTATAGACATGACAGATTTTCTGTTTCTGCCACAAACGAGAGAACACTATTGGAATTTGTTTGTGTAAATCATTTAGCCAATTATAAATATATGGTTTAATGGGTTAATTAATCCAAATAAATAACCTTACCATATGTTTTTTCTTTAGTAATTGAATCGACGGGTAAATCTTTGATTCGGAATTCAGTCACACATTTGAAATTACTTACATGAACTTAGAAATGTGTATAAAATTTAATTGCTTTAAAAATGCTGCAGCTTTTGCAGAAAATACATACCGCTTGCACCCTCAGCAAATACTGAAAAACTGCTTTTTTTTTTTTGTAAATTATTAGCAATTTATAAGGATAAGATTTTAGGTGCTAGCAGGCTTAGTAATTCAACACACACACAGACATGGGCATATGTGCGCGCGCACACACTTTGTCGAAAAAGAACTCTAAGCTGTGAGCAGTGTGTTAATATTTCATTTGGCCTTTGTGTTTCAGGCCTCCAAGACCCGGTGCCCCAGAGAGCCCCAAAAAGATGCCCCCCCAGGTCTCCACCCTGGCAATGCAGTCCCAGATCAAACAAGGTAACTACAAAGAGTCTCCCCCTCTCTCTCTCTCTCTCTCTCTCTCTCTCTCTCTCTCTCTCGCTCTCTCTTTTTCCCCCTTCTGTCTTTTTCTATCTGTCCGTCTCTATCTCGGGTTCTTTCTTGTTCCCTCACTCAAGGGAAAAGTCATGATGTAAAAGCGCAACACAACATGAGAAATCTCCTTTCACTACGGCCGCCCGGCACACAGCCAGCCCGGGGTGCACCGGGAAGCTCTGGGGAAAACACACACACCTAACACACACATGTTGTACTAGTAAAATATTTAATGCATCTCATGGCGTGATCCAGAGGGGGAAAAGAAACTGTAAACTTTTGTGTTTTTAAATGTCTTACACTTCAGCAAACTCTGTTCGAAAAAAAGCTTTGCTTTGACCCCGGAGA
Organism: Clarias fuscus; assembly: GCA_030347435.1. Lineage (NCBI taxonomy): Eukaryota > Metazoa > Chordata > Actinopteri > Siluriformes > Clariidae > Clarias > Clarias fuscus. Next base: position 30,062,072 of record CM059212.1, read on the forward strand.
TTGAAATGATAATTTGTTTATTTTAAGAATTTAAGTGTGGTTTTTCAGTATTTAGGTATTCATTATTCAAAAGCAAATTCTAAAATACTAAGTCTAAAATAATTACATCTAAAATAATAAACCAGTAATTTGTTTCTGTCATTATGGATTATTGTGCAAAAAGCAATGTAATTAATTTAAAAATAAATTCTATAGAACATATATAATATCTATATAAAGGGTCTAAGTGCCTGTTTTAGAACTCCCTGTAATTATGTACAATTAAATTTCTAATTAAATTGTTGTCCATACAGCTTTATATGCATAAAATTTTAAAATATAGCTATAATATGATATAAGTCAAGTTGTTTTTGTTTTTTTCCACGTTTGATTGGAAAGGTCTGGGTCATCTTGTGTGCGCTAAGAATTATAGTAAGAAGCGGGTTTATTTTAAATAATAATAATACTTAATGCTATAACGTATACTGATATGGAAATGTTTGATGTTTTTATTCTTATTGGTTCTGTAGGGAAAAAGGAAATAAAGACCTTCATATATTTGTGGTTTAACTATAAGGAGTAAAAAATGATGAAAATAATTCAATAAATACTAAAGTGAAATTTTAGGGGGAAAAAAAGGCTTAACAAAAATTAAACACACACAGAGAGATAGACATGAAGGCACAGACATGAAGCCTAGTACTCTAAATATATTATTACAGTATATTCCATTTCTTCATTTTACTTGAAGAAATTGAGTCTTTTGCATTGAGCTGTATATCCACTGTCTTTAAAACCACCAGTACATATTTAAATATCTACTGCTTTGAACCTCAGTACTGTCGACCTGTTAGACACACACACACACACACACACACACACACACACACACACACACACACACACACACGTCCCCTCACGTGGCCTAATTTGTTACCCCGCAGGAGCGTCCATTGTCCCGCCACAATAGAGCTGTGGCGTGCGGGATCATTTGTGTTCACTTACTCATGCCACGCTCCTGTTTGCTCCCTTTGAGAGTAAGTGTGACGGGGCGTGCTGAAAATCGCCACGTGGCACTCACCATTGTCCGCTTTCTCTCGCCATAAGGGCTCTCTGCTTTTTTTTTTCCCCCCTTTCCTTTTTCACATGCTAATCACCTTTGCCTTTTCGAACGCACAAGAGATCGGGGTCCCTGTGCCAGATTTCCGACGCGTGCCTGTCCGATGAATTCTCACGCCGCGTGAAAGACAGGCCACGACGGTTGGTTTAAAAGACAAAAAGAAGGCTAAATGTCCTTTTTTGCCGGGTTTATGGGCGAGAAGGCGGAAAAGGGGAAAAGTGAGCTCGGCTGCTATGATGCGTTGAGCTTATTGATCCTTCTGCGCTCTTTAGGCTTAAAGACATAATGAAAGTTATTCAACGCATGTAGCTCCTTTCCTCTCCTCCTCTTGTCTGTACTCGGTTCCTCGGGTATTGATCCAAATCGGTTTGCGAAAACCGCTCTTAGATTGTCTTATTAAGTGTTTTTTAATAGAGTTGTTCTTTAAACCCAGAGCCGGGAGAAAGGCAACAGCATGCGCCATCCTTGTCATGCAGACTCAGTTAAACAAGCAAAGCCTTTTTTTTGTGTGTAAATTTTCCTGTCTGTCACATAACCATTAAGGTAAATGAAGGGGCTTGAGAAAGACGAAGGAGAATGAAGAGATTGAGAGAGTTGTGCCAATCAATGAAACTCTTCCTCTAGCAGCATTACAATTAGAGGAAGCTGTTTTTGAATTGCACTTATTCATTTGCTCCCACATTTATCCAAACGACTTAGAAGTGGGGAATCTAAGAATCAAGAATCCTTTAAAGCTCAAGGGTCTAGCTGAAGAGGATAGCGGTGACTTCCAGGCAGTTCTGGAATCCAGTGATTAAAATGAAGAACCTTCATATGTGTCAGAACCTTTACCAAGAATTTGCACAGAAACTTAAGGACATAACAATTTCCACTTACTTGCATTGAACCTTCCATAATCACTAGCAAAGGATCTTCAACAGGCCCCATCACTGGTCTCTCACCAGTCACCACAACAGACTGCTTTCAGTTCACTGTTGCAGAACTTTTGTCAGTCACGTGTACCTTTACGAGTTACAAGGACATAATCTTTGCAAGGTACTAGAAGTGAGCTCATATTGTCCTTTATCATTCTCTAGCATGGAAGTTGTCACTAGGCCAGATCCTGAATATTCCCCAGCACAGAACCTTTCTTTGTTCCTCGGATAGAAATTTCTCCAGTCAGTAGCGAAGAATATTCTCCAGTTGTTCAATACATAAGGAACAGAACGCATTTTCTTCACTATTTACTATTCATTATTTACTTGAATAAAACCTTCTCAGGTTTCTTGAATAGATGTTTTTCCTGTCACTATTGCTTTAATTGCAAACTCCTGTCATTAGGGCAGAACGCTCACCATTCACGCTTGGCACAGAACGCTCACCATTCACGCTTGGCACAGAACGCTCACCATTCACGCTTGGCACAGAACGCTCACCATTCACTAGATTAGAAATTTCCCCAGTAGCTTGGGCAGGGCCTTCTTCAGTAGCTTGGGCAGGGCCTTCTTCAGTAGCTTGGGCAGGGCCTTCACAACACAACTAGATCAAAACCTTCAGCAGTCACTTGCACAGAAACTAAGAATAAACGCTGGAGAAGATTTTTCTACAGTCACCTGGGTAAAACCTTCTCCAGTAAAAAAAAAAGAGAAGGACTTTGATAGGGCTTATAACAGACACTTGCACATAATCTTCAATAGTTGAACCTTTCACCAGACTACTGTGATATACACTAATCAGCAATAACATTATGACCACTGGGAGGTGAATTGACTATATTGATCAACTAGGTGGCACGCTGGCCTCCTAGTTTGTTCTCCCTATGGTCTGTTGGTTTCCTCTAGATTCTCGGGTTTCCTCCCTCAGTCCAAAGACAATTGCTCGTAGTCTGTGAATGGGTGTGTGTTTGCTTGTCCCCTGTGATGGATTGGCACCCAGTCCAGGGTGTACCCCGCCTAGTGCCCCGAGTCCCCTGGGATAGGCTCACCCTGTCTGAGCCCACAGAAAAGCCAACGCTAATGCTGGCCAGGATTGAAAGTCACCAGAACACCCAGTGCACAACAGCCCAGTGCACACAGGGCCCAGCAGGCAAATGGATCACAGTTGTTGGTCCGGCCTTCCCAGATCTCAATCCAACCATGCATCCATGGAATGTGCCAGACAAACTAGTCCACTCCACGGAGGCCCCAGCCCCACAACCCACAGCGCCTACTTATCCGCCACTAATATCCCAGTACTAGACACCATATCACATCTCCAGAGGTCTAGTGGAGTCAAGATGTGAGGGGCCAGAGGCACAATATTGGACTTAATGTTTTGTGATGTGATGATGTGTATGAATGTATGACTGATGATGCAAATTATATCATAATGGTGTCAAAGACCTCAGATTATCTTTTCATGGCTGCTGCTGCTGCTCCTATGGGCTGCTCCATGTCCCTGTATGTGTTCTTAATCATTCTCAGTGTGCATGGCTTTAGCACTGTTCTGCCATCGTTACCATCTCTTAAGCAGTTCTCACGGGGATGCCAGCTTTTTTTTCTTGCGCAGTTACAGCCAGTGGTTTAAGCTTCTTCAAGCTGCTGAGGTAAATGAGAACTCTATGAACCATCTGCAGAGACCTAAAGTGCAGTTTGTTCACCGGGGTTTCATGGCAGATTCTATTTGTGTTTACGTCAAAAATGTCTTTCGTGAAGTCTTTTTTTTTTATTTCTGTTTGTCTAGTTCATTGTATAGGAGTAATTCTGATGTCTGCGTTCTACCACACTGTTCTGAGAGTAAAAAAAAAAAAAATCCCTTTATTTCTCCTGAAGCTAAATCTCGTGCTAAACTAATGCACTTATCCCAGCGTTTCACTAGTGCTTGGATACCGTCAAGGTAAAACGTTTTCTCAGTACGCTGGAACCATGATCAGACTGCTTGCATCATGTCTGAAACACTGGCATCCCAGGAACGACTGTAATGACCCAAATATGTGGGAATGGCTTGGGGTGAGGTCAGGACTGTAGAGGGGATTCTGCAATAACTCCCAGCCGAGTTCCTATAATGTGCAAGCGGTGTTGGTGAATGATTGTCTGTACAGTTCTCACAGACAAATGCATCTCTTCAGCAACTTGGCAACAATTATTTAGGTTAACAGTACTCAATGTGTTTAATTACTTTGAGCATTAGGGTTTACAGTGTAGTGTACTTCAATGTTTTTTTTACTCATTATTGTACAGCAGATATCAATAGCTCTGATTCAGATTTTTCATGCTTGTTGTATAAAATACACAGTTGTGGAAATTACCATTACTGTAGTATTTCTTCGATACAGCATATTGTTTTGACTTTTTTATGATTTAATTATTTTTTAAAAAGATGACGGAAAATTTAACTTTGCGGCGTTCATTTCACGAATTACTTTTAAATGCAACTGTTTTATTTTGGCCGCTGTCGTTTTGTTGCGGCGGAGAGCGCGGCGGTAATAGACATTCCCCTCTTCACACCTCTGTATGTCAACTTTCAAGGATCAGGGGTTTGACTGCAGCTCCGAGCCATCCCGGTCAGGATCGTCATTCACGGACGTACAGTCTTCTTTAAAACGCTTACAATGAGTCTCATCCCCGTACTGTGCTTGAAGTCTTCTGTAAATCACTTTTTTTTTATGCTTTCATTCACAAGAAATTTCATCAAAAGTTTTACTTGAATGTCCCACAAAAAAATATCTTTAGTACTAAATAGAAATTTTTTTTTTTAGAAGTTATATAATTACACTATTTATACAGTTCACACATGGACATGCAATAGCTTCATATTTTGGCTATATTTTATTCTTAAAACAAATTGTTGTGAACAATATATTTGCAAAAATCTTAAATTGTTTAATTACTTTAAAAGGTTTCAGAAAATATGTTTAATGTATTTAATAATGTAAAAATGTTGGTCAGTTGAATTTTCCCAGCCTTACATTAAAAAAAAATCGTAAGTTTAAAACCTTTTAGACGTGTTTAAGTGTACGTCAGAGTTTTTGTCTGCGTCTTTTTTGTTTGACTAACTGCTTTTTCTCTTGTTCATGCAACGCCGCCGGAGGCCGCTCGTTTTTTTTTTTTTTTTAGTTTTCTTATTTTCCCCCTTTTTTATTCTTTTTCACTTCTTTCTTTTGTTTCTCTCCTTTGCAAGCTGCTGCCGCCGCTTCCACCTCCTCTCTCGCACCCGGCACAGGGGCGCCTCACGCTGCCTCCACCTTTCATTCCTCTCCCTCCGTAAATGAAGGTACCACAAAAGAGAAGCACCATCTTTTCTCTCATTCTCTCTCTTTCTCAGTGAACTCATCTGCCCTGTGCTGCCTTTCCGGGATCTTTTTTATTATTTTTTAATTTTTTAAACCTCTTCAGTGATTGTGTGTGTGTATGTTTGTCGTCTGTGTTTGTCCTGTTGGTTTTGTCCTTGTGTTTCGTTGTTGTGGTTGTGGAAGTGTGCGTATTTGTATACGGTTTGTTGGTGTGTGTAGAATGTTGGTGTGTGTATGGACAATCCTGTCAGCATGCTTGCTGTGTGTACAATAGGACAACAGTGCAACACACGCGCGCACGCACGCGCGCACACGCACACGCACACGCATGGTTCGCATTGTTCTTGGGAGAATATGAACATTTTCACACAAGCTACCTGAAGTCATTCTTTCAAGTAATTAATAATTTTTATTATCGTTATTGTTTTTATTATTTCTTATTTTCAGTGAAATGTGACTTTGAAAGTACTGGATAAGCCACGCTTTATTTCCCAACTCAATTTATTAGATCATTTAAAACATTATAATAACAATAATGAATTTTATTTATAAACAGATTTAGATTTTAAAAAAATATATTATTTGTTTTTTTGTATGTTGTATTAACTATGTTATAAGTATTTACATATTTTCAATCACTATATAAGCAGGATGTTCTTTCTCCAGAAGGTAATGGTTATAATTAAAAGAAAAATCTATAATAAAAATCTACAACCAAACATTTAAAAAAAATTAATTACTGTAAATAAAAAATGCTTAATTTCAATATTTTTTTTTTTTTTACACTTTACATTTTTACTTCAACAGTTAAAGAAATTTCTTTCAGAAGTGTTTTGGATAACTTAAATGCAAAATGTCAATTAGTTGAATACTTTCAATACTTGTCATTACTGTATTTCAGGATTACAAGCAATTAAAAAAAAATTGTTTTTTTACTTTACTAATTACTTTTTCCCTTGTTTAGTGAATCTTTATATAACATACAAACAGGAACATTTAATATTAACCGATACACAATGTGAAATTATGCACTTATTGTATGAAATAAAATTCACCCAGACTGTGAACATGACAGAGCAAAATTTTTATTGATTCATTTCACGGGGAGCTTTTTAAACTCTAGAGTAATCTATAATTCTTAAAATATGACACTTTTACAGACCTTGCGTGATGAAATCTATAAAAAAAGGAGTTTGTTTCTTGTGACGGTAAGTATCTGTATAGTTCCACAAAGAAATTCAGATAATTTCTTTGCTGTTTTAATTGTTGTTTATTTGTTCGATCCTCAGAACACGTGACCTGAGCTCATTTTCAAAGCTAGACCATATATTAATATTCTAATATATGTCATCTCTGTTTTGAAATGTGTTTCCTCGCCAGCATTCCTTATGTTCATTAACGGCCTCTCTGAACCGATACTCGTCTTTTTGATTACTCTCGATGTTTAGTAAGGAATGCTGTTGGAAATGGCATATAATAATTGTATGAAAGGTGTATTGATAGGAAGGTGTATGTTGTGTGCTCTCTGACTGTGTGTGTGTTTGGGTGTGGCTTTGCCAGGTTGGAGTCAGCTAGCTGCGATGCACTGTGTCATGTTGCCTGATCTGCTGGGGCTCGATAACTTCAGACCTCCGCTCCTGGAGATGCTCGCTCGCAGGTGGCAGGATCGCTGCTTGGAGGTGTGTTAGTCAAAACACACACACACACACACACACACACACACACACACACACACACACACACACACACACACACCCTTATGTATACACATAATGTTAATTCTAATTATTACTAATGCATCATTACCAAAACTTTTTACATTAACATAGAAGATGCATTTATATTATCTCTACATTAGCTTTGCATTTACTTTTATGTTTTGCACCTTTATGTTTTTTACAATTATATTAGTTTTTACATTTTATGTATATAAATTAAACAGTACTTCTATCACCTCTATACTTTGATATACCTTCTATACTTGTATACATATAACTTTTATAGATATGTTTTATTTTTTTTATTTTTTTACATTGAAAACAGTTTTACTCTTTGGCAGTATATTTAAAGATATCTTTATATCTGTATGTTGATTAATTTTACACATACATTAGTTAATAATATTATTATAGAATTTACATGATTTTTGTTGTCTGTACATCAGCCTCATGCTACATTTAAATTAATTTCAGAATATCATGTAAATAAATATTCAGTTTTTTTTTGTAAATAGCGTTTGCATTAGCAAAAGCTATAGTTACATTTGCTGACTATAGTTACATTTACATTACTGTAAAGTAGTTCATTTAACTACTTTAATTAGGTACTTTAATTACATTTAGATAATTTTTACCTTTACATTACTCACTCTAGCTTTACATTACAGTGTGTGTACAAGCTTTACAGTAACAGTACATTAATTTTTTTAATGTTAACATAATGCTAGTGTAAATGAGGTAAATGTAAATTTAGTGTACTAAAATGTAAATTTAGGATGTTTACATTACATTTACATTCTGATTCTAGTGCTGAAGTGTATTTGATGTAAATATGAAACTTTTCATTTAAGTCTTGTGTAATGTGAATGTAAAGCTAGTGTAAAAATTGTAAATGTAATTCTAATGTAGCTAATGCAAATGACTAAATGTTGTAAATGGTTACACTAGGTTAACTTTTGCATTATTTACACAATTTATGTTAATGTTATTAACACAAGTTTCATATTTGTTAGCTACACTAAATTTACGTATTTACAATGGCTTTACTAGGAAAGGGAAAATATACGAATATAGATTTTATCACTAAGTTTATATTTACATTCATTGCACTAGTTTTACATTTATTTTATTTACAACAGATTTACATTTACTGTATATTATTTAAACTAACACTACATTTACATTAGTTACATGAACCTTACATTTAAATTAGCCTGCACTACTTTAGCTTTACGTTCACCTACACTAGATTTACAATTGTTATTTACCCAACCATTATTTACACTAGCTTTGCATTTACATTATTCACGTTGGTTTGGCGTTATTCATACTCTTTTTCCTTTTGAGTACACCATGTATAAACATAGTTCATAGTCTTTTAAACAGCCATATGTTTTTTTTTTATGGTTTTCTTCTGTTTCTTGTAGTGTGTTAGAGGTGTCAGAGGTACTTGTGACATGATTAACTAAGAGTGTGTGTGGTGTGTGTGCTTGTTGCAGGTGAGAGAAGCAGCCCAGGCTCTCCTGTTAGCAGAGCTGCGCAGGATTGGTCAGTCTGGCAGGAAGGACACCATCGACATGTGGGCTCCATACCTGCCTCAGTATGTGGATGCTGTCAACTCACGTAAGTACCATACGCGTGTGTGTGTGTGTGAGAGAAAGATATCATTGTTGTATAATTATGAAAACGTATTAAACTGAACGTATAAGCAATGCGGGTGTAGTTTAGCTTTGTACCTTGTAGAACCTTCAAATACGCTGGAGGTGTTTTCTACATTCCTGTTGTGTACGTTGCCATAGAAACAACAAATTGCTAAGTCTGAGGAGACAAATCACTCGGGCTGGAATCATCTGGTAATTACTGTAATTTCATCACGACGTGGCGACGATGTTAGAACAGCATCACAGTGAAGGGGTGAGAGGAGACCATCATTAATTTGTCCTTTTTTTCAAAACAGAAGTTTACATCAATATGGTCAAACACACACTCTCTCTCACACACACACACACACACACACACAGGTCGTGTGTTAGTAGAGTAGACTGTGTAGAGTCTCTGTGGGGAAGTAACTTTATGTGTCTGGCCAACAAGACACTCCTAAACACTTAGTGTGTGTGTGTGTGTGTGTGTGTGTGTGCACGCACTGATGTGTCTTTTAAAGCATTAACCAATTATGTGTATGACGGTGTGGTGAGACGGCTGCTCTGGCACTATTACTCACGGTCTAAACACATTAAGAAACGGAACAGCACACCAGCATGATCTCCCTCTATCTCTCACACACACACACACACACACACACACACACACACACACACACGCGGTATTTTGCTGTCGTCCCACCAGAATCAGCTAAGGGTAAGCAAACAGAGGCGATATTAGCGCTGGTCCTTTATCAGTGCCAGCACTGGGCATCTATCAGTCGAGGTGTGTGTGTGGGTGTGGGTGTGAGAGAGAGTCTCGGGGGGGGGGTAAGTGGAATGATGTCACATGGTCATAAAACTCTTCCGTGTATGAGGTCAGAGCTGCCTTAAGTTTTTAGAAACATGTCAATTAAAATATGTTCCTAATTAAACGTTCAGCAAAGGTTTAATAAAGTAAAAAGATTCGATCGTACAGGACGGCAATGCTGAAGCGAATCACATTGATCTGAGCGCTGTCCTGGTGGGCGTGGCCTATTATTTTAATAAGCAGATTGATTGACAGCTTCGTCTCTGAGACTGAGATTGCTCTGCTGCTTAAGCAGACTCTTTTTTTTTTTTTTACTTTTGTCTTTCTTTCCTACTTTTCTTGTATTCTCTGTTTACTTCTTTTCTTTCCAGTCGTCTATCCTGCTTCTCCTATTTCATTTTCCTTTACATTATTTTTTTCCTTTTTTTTCCCTTTTTTCTTTTCTTTTTCTTTTGTCCCATTCTCCCTCCCGTTGCTTTGTTTTTTTTTCATTCTTCTTTTGTTCTTGTTTTCTTTTTCCTTTCATTTTTATTTTTCATTTTCTATTCCCTTATCTTTCTTCTTTCTTTTTTCCTTTCCTTTTTACTTCAGTTTCATTTACTTTCATTTCCTTTTCCTTCCTTTTTTAGTTTTCCTTTCTATTAGTTTTTCTTTTACTCTATCTTTCTTTCTTCTCGTTTTCTTTTTTCCTTTCCTTTCATTTCCTTTACTTTCATTACCTTTTCCTTTTTCCATTATGCCTTCCTTTTTTCTTTTTTACCCCTTTTTGTTTTTTGTTTTTTTCCCCCTTCCTTTCCTCTTTATTTTGCTTTTCTTCGTGTTCCTTTTCTTTCCTTACCTTTTTAGTACTTTTATGTCATTTAACTCTTTCAATTTTCTCTTTCCTTTTTCTTTTCTTTTTCTTACTTTTGTTTATTTTCCTTTTCCATCACCATTTTATTTCCTTTCACTTTCATTTCCTGTCTTTTTTTTATTTCACACACTTCCCTTTCTTTACCTTTAAGCAATTTAGCGATAAGCACAAGAGATGAGATGAGAGTGATAAATCGCCGTTACTAACACCACTCTGGAGTTCATTTCTTTAAAGCAGCCGTCTCCATCTCTTTTATTCCTCTCGTACAGAACAGTTAGATCATCGTCCCTGTTAGTATTTACACTACAGCAGCTGCAACCAGCTGTTTCTTCTCTAGCTCTTTTTGTTTCTCTGTAGAAGTTAATAATCCAAGAACAAACTGAGAAACAGTGAAGTGTAAACTCCTCTGTCCCGGAGACTGTCCTGTGGTCCTTCTTTACATTTCACTTTACAGAAAATAACCAACAATGGCACATCTTTCTTTTTTTCTAGCATCACATGGTTAAAGTTGCATGGATCGTACCTGTGGATGAGCTGTTGCTATAGGAACCATAACACCTACACAAGTACAATACAGTCAGCGCCGCTGTTCTAGAAAATGAACCGACACCTTCACACCAATCAGAGTTCAGAATTCATAATATAATCTGAGTTAATTAACCTGAACAAATGAACATAGAACTCGGTCACAGATTTAGGTCGCGTTGCAAAACGTAACATTTGCTAAGCTAGCGTATTCCGTTTAGGCTAATCGAAGCTTGGCTAAGCTAATCTCTTCTGTTTTAACTACTAAGCTCATAAAGTAATTCCTGAGTAACGGCATTCTCACAGCACCTTATCCCGTCCGTTTTTCAGCTCCTGGCTGGCTTTGGTGCTAGCTGGTGGTTTGTGGTGGAATTAGCGATCTGGTTATAATTGTTGCCCCTCCCCCAAACCAAACCTGCCCTCTACCTCACTTATTATTCTCAGCTAGCACTGTTGGGAAAGTGGGTGTTTGTTTGAGTCTTTCCCAGAAAGCCTGAAGAGCTGGCCTTCAAACACACACACACACACACACACACACACACACACACACACACACACACACACACACACACACACACACAGTGTTCCCGCTCTCTGTAATGTATCTGAGGCAGACAAGCCGCTGTTGCCTTTGGGACGTTGGTCAGAAATAGAGAAGTGGAAGACAAGGCTGAAGTTTGGAGCTTTTATCTTTGTGTGTGTGCGCGTGTGCGTGTATGTGTGTGTGTGCGCGCGTGTGTGTGTGTGTGTGTGTGATGAATAATACATGGAGACAGAGAGGATTCTTTTAGATGCCGTGTCTTATTTTTGACCACCCTAAGATTTCAATAGCACCTTTAGAGTGTGTGTGTGTGTGTGTGTGTGTGTGTGTGTGTGTGTGTGTATATATATATGTGTGTGTGTGTGTGTCTGTCGTTGCTCTGGGCGTTCATTAATGCAGCACATGCTTCCTCTCCTTCAGAGACCTGCACATCCTATGTGTTTACACTTTGTTCCTGGAAATGCCATTATGCACTGTCAGTTGTGCGTGCGTGTGTGTGTGTGTGTTTCACGAGCTGGTCCAAATTTGGTAACTACTGACATCTCTGTGTCCGAGTGTCGGTGTGCACGGTTTCAGTCATGTCACATTGTGTGTGTGTGTGTGTGTGTGTGTTTCACGAGCTGGTCCAAATTTGGTAACTACTGACATCTCTGTGTCCGAGTGTCGGTGTGCACGGTTTCAGTCATGTCACATTGTGTGTGTGTGTGTGTGTGTGTGTGTGTGTGTGTGTGTGTGTGTGTGTGTGTGTGTGTGTGATGGAGCCTGACCTGACGTTTGGCAGGAGACAGGCGTTGGCTCTAGGGAGCAGTTGCTATGGCAACCATTGCTGGTCAGTGTAGTGTTACCGTGGCAGCAGTGACCTCAGTAGGGTACAGGACTGCAAGGGTCAGTGAATCTGAGCTGTTCCTACACACACACACACACACACACACACACACAGATCTGACAGTGCATAATGTCATGTCCTTTTCTTTTTCCTCCCCTTTCTTTTCTTTTTCCTTTCTTTGTAATTTTTTCCCTGTCGTTTCATTTGCTTTCCTCTTGCTTTCACTTTCCTTTCATTTTCCTGTCTTTTTCCTTTTCTTTTCCTTATTTTTTTCCTTTCCTCTCCTGTTCTCTTCCTCTTCTTTGTAATTTCCTTTCTGTCTCTTTCATTTTTTTTCTTTTCCTTATTTTTTATTTCCTCTCCTGTCTTTTCTGTTTTTTTTTCTTTGTAATTTCATTTCCTGTATTTTTCCTTCCCTTTTTTTCTTTTCTTTTTTCTTTTCCTAATCATATCCTTTCCTTTTTCCCCCCTACCTTTTCCATTTCTTTGTAATATTATTTCCTGTCCTTTTCTTTTGTTTTTGCTTTCTAATTTACCTAATTTAAATTTTCTTTAATTTTCCCTCTATTTCTTTTCCTTTCATTTGCTTTTCTTTCTTTTTCAGCCCCCCCCCTCCCTTTATCCTGGGAAAAATGGAACAAAAAACGTAAGACAAAAGATAACAAAAAAGAAATATTTTTCCGCTTAACTTTCCCTTCTTTTCAGTTTTTTTTTTCTTTAGTTTTCTTTTTTTTTTGTGGGGGGGGGATTTTCCCTGATTTTTCTCCCTAATTTAGTCGTGTCCAATTCCTCCCCGTCACTAGGGGGCTCCCAAATTAAGGCTACTACTACCACTCAGTCTGGAGGGCCGAAGAGCCGTGATTAATGTGGGAGCACTATGTACCTCTCATCCCTCCCCTCTGAGAGAGCTCGGCCAATCAGCTCTCTCTAGACCTCCGGCTGCGAGAGGTAACAGCACTACCCGGGATTCGAACTAGCGATCTCCGGATGATAGGGCGAGCGCTTTTACCACTGCGCCACTCGGAGGCTTCTTTAGTTTTCTTTTTTTTTTTAACCTTTTCTTTCCCTTCTTTTCTGTAATTTACTTGATTTAAATTTTCTTTCATTTTCCCTCTTTTCCTTTCTGTTTCTTTTCCTTTGATTTGCTTTTCTTTCTTTTTCAGCCCTTCCCATTTTTTCTTTTTTTTTTTCTTGTTTGCTGATCCTCCATTTCCTTCAATGTTAATTCAAGAGAATTAAACACGCGTGTCTATCTGATCAGTGTCGGGTTTCGGCTCAGACGCTCGGAGATTGTAGTAGAGATGCTAAATGAAATGTCCAAGTGCTAGCAGGCCTTGGGTTTGTATTATGTCTGTATTAGTTCATTTGAATATTTCTACCTCTGGCTCATTATGAGGGACGCGATATCTGTAACATTAGCATCACAGCATGGTATTGATTGACAGTCGGTCCGGTTCTGCTCTGAGTCACGCGTCCATGACGGCCACTTATACACGGGGTTTGAGGAAAAGGTCACGGCGAGTGAGCAGGCACACGCTGGGCAGTGGCAGCCGTGGACATGAATGAGTGACCTTTTCCTGCTCTTACTGAGGAAGAGAAAGGCAACACGAGGAAGGCTGGACGGAGTAAACGCTTATACTCGAGCATCGATCAGCGAGAATCTCCATCTTCTTCTTCTTCTTCTCCTCCTTCTTCGTCATCCCTCTTTAAACGTATTTTTCAAGGAAATGTCCGGTGTAACCTTTTGAAAGCTGTGCCATTTAATCCACGCCCTTGCTACAGTAAGGATTAGTAGCATTCTGTAAAAGATTGGAGAGACATTTCCACAAATCTGTGCTCCTCTGTCCATCCCTTCTGCTATTAATCCATGCTTCATTCCTTTATGCTTCATTCATTCCTCCTCTTTCAGTAAGCGCTTTAACCGGATCCGGAGTCCGTCCCGGGTCAAGGCAACAGAATTCGCTTCGGATCAGGCGCCAGGCACGCCCTCGTCCACCCCCGTCTCGGCCTCGTCCACCGAGCGTGGTTTTCCGAGGTGGGAGGAAACACGAGAACCCGAAGGAACTCGGAGAGACAGACATAGGGGGAGCGTGTGAAACTCCTAAGACGGTAACCCAAGCTCAGGATCGAACTGGAGACCCTGGAGTCATGCCTTACTGAATTAAATCAGTCGATTTTATTTATATTTACTTCAACCTTCCCTTCTTATAAGCCGTGACCTCAGTTAGCATGCTATAGATACCAGGTGGAGAAAAAACGAGAGGTGTAAAAACAACGTGGTTTTTTTTTTGTTTGTTTGTTTTTTTTTCCCTTCTGAAGTTATTTGACATTTCGCCGCTTCCGTCACAGACAGAAAGCTCAATCGCACATCTCATTTGTTCTCACAATTAAACAGTGAAGATACAGTATCTTTTCACCTCTGTGCATTTCAGCCATCTTTGTCCCTTTCTTATCCAAGGATCGCTTTTTTTTTTTCAGTTTGTTTAAACGCTCGCGACTTGTTTGCCTTCCGAAACTCGATTATCGAGCACTTTACGTCTAGAGAGTGTTTTGATGCGTGATGCGTAGAAGTGGTTCACATTTCCTGTCTGGCAGCGCTCTCGCGTCGTCTCGGCCGAGCATCGTCCTGCTCTAATACGTCGCGTTTCGGCTCGGGAAGAGCTTTCTCTAAATTCCGGGGGCGTGAGCACCACCACCACAACTGGGTATTCATGTCGTTTAGTAGTGTTTATGTGATGATATTGTGCTCAGACACATCCGGCACGCGCCTCGAGTCTCTTTAGCTCGCCGTCTGGGCCGCGTGAGTGCCCTGTGAAAACGGACATGGCTGCTAAATGAGCCGGTGTAATGAAGGAAGCTGTCAATTAACACCCACCCACACACACACACACACAAACACACACAAACACATACGCACAAATGAGCAAAGATGAAACACGTATGCATTTTCTCGTCAGCCTGAGAGCCTTCTTTTATTTCTTCTCCCTTTTTATTTTATAAGGAGACTTCGCTCTCTGCCTCACCATCTCTTCTCGTCCCCCCCGCCATCATGCTGACCCCCCGTCACCCCCCCCCCCCCCCCCCCCCCCTTAAATATAGCCTGTGTGTTTTTGATTGTGTGTGTGTTTTTGGCGAATGTGAGAAAACAGCCTGCCTGCCTGTGTAATGCAATTGGGGAGCGGGCCGTGGATCGATAAGCATGGAGCAGAGAGAATTAATGCGGGCCAGCCAGTGTGTCCATCATACAGAGCGAGAAAGGAGGGAGAGCGTGCAAAAATAAAAGCGAGGACAGGCCTTCAAAACAGGGGGGGATAGCGCATAAAGATCTTAAACAAACCGCGCACAACTCATGCGCCCTACAGATTTTAATAGAAACCAAATACATCCCTAGGATTGTTGTGGTTTTCTTTCTGTCTCTGCGGTACGTTTGTGTTTTTTCAGATTATTCTGCGAGTGGACGTGCTGAGGTGTATTCATTCTTTATAATGTGTGTGTATACAGTATAAGATAATAGTAATATATAATATAGTATGCATCATGCGTATATATAAATCATAAGGCAGCAACTCGATGCATTTAGGCATGTAGACCTGGTCAAGATGATCTGCTGAAGTTCGAACCGAGCATCAGAATGGAGAAGAAAGGTACAGTCTGAGTAACATGGCACAGTCTGAGTGTTTCCCGAACTGCTGATCAACTGGGATTTTCACACAATCATTTACAGAGAACGGTCTGAAATCGAGAAAATATCCAGTGAGGGCAGTTCTCTGGGTGAAAATGTGTCGTTGGTGCCAGAGGTCAGACTGGTTCAAGCTGACAGAAAGGCAACAGTAACACAAATAACATCTCGTTACAACTAAAGAGCGTCTCTGAACCTCGAAGCAGATGTTCTACAGCAGAAGAAGAAGACCTAACCGGGTGTCACTTCTGTCAGGCAAGAACAGGGAAGTGAGGCTACAGTCACATGTTACCACCAAAACCAGACAACAGAAGACTGGAGACATGTTGCCTGGTCTGTAAGTCACGGTTCCTACTGTGAAATTCATATGAAATGGTTGGGTCAGAATTCGGCGTTAAACAACATGAACGCATGGATCCATCTTGCCTTGTATCACCAGTTCAGACTGGTGGTGGTGTGATGGTGTGGAGGAGCTTTTCTTGACACAATTTGGACCCCTTAGTGTACCACTTGAGTATGGTTTAAATGCCATAGCGTAACTGGGTATTGTTGCTGGGCGTGTCCATCTCTTTGGGAGAACATGCCATGGATTCCACACCAGAATCTCTAAGGAATGTTTCCAGCACCTTGTTGAATCTACGGCATGAAGAATTAAGGCAAAACCCAGCGCACCCAAGCAATGTGTACCTAATGAAGTGGCCGGTGTATGTATAGTGCATGTTCTGATATAAAAATATAAGATTTAACAGTACATTGGGCAGAGCTTTAAAAGGCTCAATCACATTTCCTCCGAATAAGACCTCATATAAGGAAACTCTGCAGTTCACTGGTGGGTGTGGCTTAGCTGTAGCTCATTTATATAGACACTGACATGGCGCATTTGGCAGAGGAGTGAAATAAAGTGAGCGTGAGGCATGAAATCATGCATTCTGTGAGGGGTATTTCAGCTGGACACACACACACACACACACACACACACACATTGCAGGAGCTCTGAGACCAGTATTAACTTCTGAAAGATATAGTGACATACAGGACCTTTAAAGTGTGCCTCCCCTGACACCGGAGACTCTTTCCATAAACATCTCCTTATAGAAAACCTCGTCATATCAGTAATATTGTACGTTTTTTTTTAATCAAGTGCAGCATCTGCCGTTCAACATCCCTGTGTAAGTTGTTGCTATAGCAACGCTAACGTACAGTATAACGCACAAAGAGCATTTTAGTATAAAGTTTCCTGCATGGAGGAATAAACGTGATAGGGGTTTGTAGAGATCCCTGTGTTTTTCTTTTATTCATATTTAGACAAGAATGTGCACTAATCTGATCTCACAAACACACACACACACGCACCCGCGTGCACACACAAACACGGTGTAGGGTTTATTTGGATTTCTTGTTCTTAGAATTCGTGATCCAAACCTGGTCGCTGTAACACCAGCAGCTCGAGTCGGAATAACACCGACTTTGACTCCAATCGTTCCTTATTCAGTCCAACATCTGGCGAAGGGTTTCTGCATATGCATCTGGACACACGTGGTGTGAAATCGCCGCCTGCACGCTCTCCTTTACGTTTTTTCATTCTGCAAGAGCGATTCTCTAAAACACTACAACAAATCGGTTGATGATTTTTTTTCGGGCTCTGTCAGGATTTCTC
>CM059212.1:30084669-30149669 GCA_030347435.1 Clarias fuscus
GGAGTCGAGGGACAATCAGTTTTGTGTGTTTTTGTGTGTTTGGGGTAATAGCCTCGTTACCTGTAAAACGTGTGAAATTCCTCAGATAGCAAAGTCATTTCTTTGGCCTGAGGGGGGTATGCACACGCGCGCATACACACACACCGACACACACACACACACACACACACACACACACACGCACACACACACACACACACACACAAGCAGGGGTGCAGAAAAAAAGAGCAAAAAAATGGAGGGTTGGAAGGTGAAATGCGAGAGAATGGGAGGAAGGCTTCGTCCTAATGACCTCCCATGACATCCAGAAGACCATCATTACCTCAGCATGATGTGTACACACACACACACACACACACACCAACATACACACACCCATATGTGGGGAAAAAAAGGAATTCAGTGGCTAACATGCTAGACTGACAGGATTTCAACGAGGATTTTATACAGTACTAACTTTCATTAATATTACAACTTTTCAATATTATTTGTTAAGCTAACATACTAGCTAGATACATTAATCTGACAGGATTTTTGAGAGGATATTAATGTATGTTCATATTTTTCCACTGCTAATGCTAGAGTACAGCTAACTTGACAGGATTGAATTTTTTTTCATTAATTAATGTTCAGGAACTTTAGTTCTCATGCTAACACACTAGTTGAACAAACTGACAGCATTTCTGAAATGAATTATAGTATTTTTATAAATAAAATGGTCATGATATTCACTCAACTAGCTCACAAGGATTGACAGGATTTCTGACAGGGATTTAATGACAAAGTACTAAATGTTAACATTTTTCACACCTAATGCTAGCATCCTGGCAATTGTTCATTAAACTGACAGGATTGTAGCTTCATTGCTAGCTTGGTACTCGCTATCAATTAAGGCAGGGGTCTCAAACTCAGTTCCTGGAGGGCCGCAGCCCCACAGAGTTTTGTTCCAACCCTGCTCCAACATACATACCATGTAGTTTTCAAATAAGCCTTAATGACTTGTTTAGTTGGATCAGGTGTTTTTAATTATGGTTGGAACAAAACTCTGTGGGGCTGCGGCCCTCCAGGAACTGAGTTTGAGACCCCTGAATTAAGACTTTGAGATCATTTAGTCATCACTGCTAACACTAACATACAGTATTAGCCTCCGTATGCTAGCATGAACTGAGAGGATTTTATACAAATTTACGTGAATATCAATAATCTTCACTGCAAATGCTAGTATAGTGACTATTATTCACTAACCTGACAGAACTTTTGAGAAAATATTAAATATTAAATATTTAATATTTTCACTGCTAATGCAGATTTATTATTTAATATTCCCTAAACTGATTTTAAAGTCATATTTGTAAAAAGAAATTCTGTTATGAAAACAAATTTTGTTGGCTGACCTGATATAATTTAAAAAATGATTGTGTAGTAATTTTTCTAAACTGTTCATAATCTTCACTGTACTAGCTCGATAGCTAATAAGCGCTAAAATTACTGGATTTTTGAGAGGATTTTTCAAATTATTGTAATGTTCACAAGTAGTAAACGTTCATATTTTTCACACTTAATGCTAGCATCCTTAGCTAACTATTTAGGTAGCTAATAAGTGCTAATTGTGTAACAAATTATTATTGGATATTATTAATGCTTATAAACTGCTAGTGCTAGTCCATTATCTAAAATGCACTAGGCTGGCCAGATATTATAAGAAAATTATATTAATATACAGTTAAACCTTGGATTGCAAGCATAATTCGTCCCAGAAGGCGAGAGGAGTGAGGGAGGGGGCCTGTGTAGGACGGCTTTCACAGACACACACACACACGCACACACACTAATGAAATCACTGTTCTGTCTGGAAACTTCTTTAACAGAAACCTTAGCTAACTAATTAAACTCGTACGCACACACACTAGCGGAATCAGTGCTTTCTGATAGAGAGAGACTCAGACCGCCACCAGAGCTAATATTAATCACACCAGAGCTAATATTAATTAAACTGACAGGATTTTTGAGAGAATTTAAAAAAAGCTTTTCATAATTGTTAATATTTTTTGCTAATGCTAGTCTCGTAGCTGATTTTGGCTATCCTGATCAGATCCCTGAGAGACTTTGTAGACTCAGACACACAAATATTAGGTGTGTGTGCGCCTGTGTGCATGTGTATGTGCGTGCATGTGCGTGCATGTGTGTGCATTATAGCTGTGCACTGCTAGTGTCTCTCTATCGGCAGAATAAACTGTTATAACTGTGAAAATAATGACAGCTCCCTCCTCCTAGTGCTACTCTGATAGCCTGGGGTTCCGCTTCGTGTCACCATCGCTCATTTGTGCGTGTGTGTGTGTGTGTGTGTGTGTGTGTGTGTGTGTGTGTGTGTGTGTGTGTGTGTGTGTGTGTGTGTGTGTGTGGAGGCGTGAAGAGGTGTGAGGTGACCCACGCTGGTGCAACTTGGTCACGCCGTGTGTCACCTTCAGCTATGATTGATACCAAATCCACCGTGCAGGGCTGCTATGTGTGTGAACAGTTCATAGAGAGAGAAACACACACACACACACACACACACACACACACACACACACACACACACACACACACAGAGCCTGAAGGCACACCCATGTATCTGCTTTATTGCTGTTTCATAGACTAGCTGTGTGATTTTGTACCACACCGCTCACAAACACACACCATTGTGAATCATCTACACAAAAGTGAAAAGAAACAGTTCAAGCTCTGCCAAAAGTTTCCTAACTATATCCACCAATTTGTAAACTATATACATCATATTTAAGAAGGAACTGGTATCATTTCACAGCTTTCTGTTTCATTTCATACCTTTAAACTATAGGAGGTGCTGAAGACAAACATTATGATTGACCAAGATGGCCATAATATGTCTTTGCTGTTCATAGATTAGACTGAGTCTAATGGGTTTTAAACCACCCAGTAAGCAAGTGTGACCTGATCTGTGGTCTGATCTGCTCTATACAAGATATTTGTGGTTTGATCTACTCTATCAAAAATATTTGAGGTTTGGTCTCTTGTATATAAGAGATATACGGTCTGATTTACTCCTTATATACAATGCCGATCTAATCTATATCAGATAAATGTAGTCTGAGCTACTATAAATAAGATATCTGATATACTCTATAGGATTTCCTTTGAAATCAATAAAGTATCTATCTATCCATCCATCCATTCATCCATCCATCCAAGATACAGCAGGACCTCGGCATCCAAGTTTAATCCGTTCCGAAGTTGAGTTCTTAAGGCCAAAATTCATATTGTGAAACGCGTTTTCCCATAGGAAATAATGTAAATGCAGATAGTCTGTTCCAGCGACCCAAAAATAATACCAATATTACCAATTGTAATCATATCCTCGCATATAAAAACAGTCAAAACATTTAGTAAAAACATGTAAAAGAATATGACATAAATGGACATTAAACCTCATTGTTTTAAAAATTGGACTGAAAATGTCTCCATTTTCTTCTTGAAATTGTCGTTGCTTTTTCACAAAAATGCAAAAAAACAAACAAAAAGAACCCACAACAAATACATTCATTGCTAAGGTCCTAGTGTACCTGTAATCTGAATTACTCTATATAAGATATTTGAGGTCTGATGTACTCTGTATAAAATATTTGAGGTCTAATCTTCTCTATACAAGATATATTCTATGATTTACTCTATATATGATATATGGTCTGATCTACGCTATATAGAATATTACACATCTTGTACAACTCTTTTAAGATCATGAGGTTTTTACATAATCACTATTTTAGGCTTAAACAGAATCTAATCTCTGAAACTCCAGACGGTGTTTATACCAGCTCATTCCTTCATTGTTCTGGATGAGTTTAGTTCAGCCGATTCGTAGCGTCCTCGCTTGCGCCGTGTCTCGCTACCCTCGCTGCTCCGTTTGCGTTTAGCCCGATGGGGTTTGGGTGTTTTTTCCGTCTGTCCCTTCGGCTTTTAATCCCGTTAAGAGCAGCCACCGGCTCCTGGGCGCTGAGGCTGCGGGAAACTGCTGCTTGGGCGTTTTTTTGTAATAGTGCTGATGGTATTATTAGATTAGCACCAGCGATCCTGATAACGCCTGGTTCTCAGCACACATTTTAGGTGGTGTTTGCATTCTCATCTACTCACCTGATATCTTTCTTCTGTATAAGACTGATTGAGTAATCCTTGAATGAGGAGTCTGTGCCACAGGAGGGTTTGAGTTTGGACAGTGAAATGTGAGAGGTGGACATCTTCAGGGTTCGTACTGTTCAGTGCCATTTTGAGTCAGGATGTGATTATGAAATGATTTTTCCGCTTGCTCATGTCTTCTCTGAAGGAACGGCAGACAAGCTGCTTTACAGCCGACTCCTGATGGAAATGTGTGCATGTTTGTTGCGGGGCGGCATTCTGTCCATTTTCCCCTCCTTTAATTCCAAATTAACGTGCAGTGTATCCACAGCATCACTTTTAAAACAGGTTTTTAAAGCATCATACACGCAGCACGCTTTGTCTTCTGCGCTTTTACATCTCACGACTCGTTGTGAAACGTCTCCAGCATGCAGGAAGGGAAGCGTAAGAGACATCTGGAAGACATTTAAATGACACACAATTTGTATCACTTTAGAGGATTCTTAACAAACTACAAACAGCACAGCAGGGAGTATATTTCATTAATTAATTAATTAATTTAAAGGTATAGTTCTGTTTATTCTACTGATTCGTGAGACTACAAATATAGCAGAAAATAAAATATAATGTTTTGAATATTAAGTTAAAACCATCAGCTTGATCAGAAACACCAGCTTCATCAATAATAATAATAATAATCATAATAATAACATCAAAACATTCACCATAAATCTGTCTTTTTTTTCTCTTCCTCCTTCTCTTTCTTTCTCTCTCTTACTCTTTCCCTTTTGTCTCTCTCGTACTCTCTCACTCGCTTTCTTCCTCTCACTTTTTCTCTGCAACTTTCCCTCACTCTCTCTCTTTCTCTCCCTCTTTTTCTCCCTTTCTCTTTTGCTTTCCCCCTCTCAATCTTTCTCCAACCCCCTATTTTTGTCCCTCGTTTGCTTTCCTTTTTTTCTTAATCTTTCACCTCTTTCTTTCTCTCTCTCTCTCTGTCTCTCTCTTTCTCCCTCCATCCCTTTTCCTCTTTCACTCTTTCTCTCTACCTCTTGCTCTTCCTCTGTCTCTTTTTCTTCTTTACTCTTTCTTTCCTTTCCTCTGTCTTCCTGTCTTTTTCCCCTCATTTTTCCCTCTCTGGCTCTTCCCGCCTCAATTTTGCCTTCTCTCTCTCCCCATCTCTTTCACGTTCTGTCACATGCGTGAGCATGCGTGTGTGTATGCATGTGTGTCTGTATCTGTGCATGCATGTGTGAGATAGAGAGAGAGAGGCCGATAGCTCGCCGCGCGACCTGTTTCAGGCGTCTGAAGCCCGCAGCTTTAAAGCAGGGGAATAAATGGAGAAACGCGTCGTCGATAGGTGAGAAATGAGAGTTCAGAAATGATAAATTAAATTGTCAGGCAAGTTTGTGCTATTGACCGGCAGCCGCCAACCGACAGGAAGTGGACAGAGAGACAGAACAGAGAGAGGAGGAATCAGGAACAGAAAGAGAGAGAGTCTGAGAGAGATTGTAATTTTTTTTTCTTGTGGTCGGTTGTGATTGTTCACAACGCCTGATTGCGGTTTATTTGTACAGAATTGCCTTTTCAGAAAGAATGTGTGTGGTTTGTTTATGTACACGTATTCTTTTGAGTCCTCCATCACTTTACGCACACATAAACATTTGTCAGTGTTTAAGCGTGTAATGTAACGCAGATGAAAAATAAAGGAGGAGAAACGCTCTCCCGATCTCACTCCGGCCCACGCCGCCCCTCCGCTGCCGACGTTTCGTCCTGCGCTGCAAACCAGGGCTAATATTTTTAAGTGGACACGTACTGTAAAGGTCACGGCCGGGTTGACGGAGGGTAAAAAATGAGACGGAGGCAAAAAGAGGGCATCGTCTTCAGTGAGCGCGGCCTCACTCATCCATCAGGCAGAAATACAGCAGCGGACGCCGCCTTAATGTGGTTACAGCCTTTCTCACAACAGCACAGGTAACAGTGAGTGAGAGAGAGAGAGAGAGAGAGAGAGGGAGGAATAGAAGGAGGGAGAGAGAGCAGAGAACAGGATGAAAGTCAAGCTGCGAAAGACTGAGAAAGCAAACGAGAGTGTGAGAGAAAGAAAGAGATTTAAAGAAAGAGAAAGTGTGATGGAGTGAGTATGAGAGAGAGAGAGAGAGAGTAAAATGCTCTTATCTCTATAAATAGTGCTTTCACCCTTAACTCACTGGGCTTGGTCAAAGTGCTTTAACCTTGTGTGTGCGCGTGCGTGTGTGTATATAATGTGACAGGGTATATTTTTGTAATAGTGTGTGTGAGAGAGATGTGGGTTAGATCCGCTTGCACGTTAGCACCCCCCCACCCCCCCCACCCCCACCCGTGTGTGTTTAATGACCTGACAGGTAAAGTGCTCTTGGCTCCTGTACAGTGAAAGGGTGTGTGTGTGTGTGTGTGTGTAGAAGAACGTATACGAGATGGAGTTAAGAAAGATAATATAAAGAAGAGTGAGTAAGATAAGAGAGAGAAAGAAAATAGAAGGAAAGGTAGACTGAGAGAAAGAGTATGAAAGATTTGTTTGATGGAAGGAGAAAAAAAAGAGTAAAAGAATGGCAGTTAAAGGAATAAGAAATAAGAGTAAAAGAAAAAGAAATTAGCTGACGAAATAAAAGGAAGCGCAGAAATATTGAGGCAAAGAAAGTGAAAGAGAGAGAGAGCGTGAATGAAAAAGAGAGTAAGAGACAGAAAAACTCAATAAGACAGATAAGTTAATAAGACAATTTGGGTAAAGATTCACTCGGATATTAAACGTAGTTATTAAATCCCTCGTACTTGTAAGACTTTCGTTCTTTCCGAGGCAGCGAGAGCGTAGATCCACTCACAGATACCCCCTGCTTCTCTTCCTCCCTCTCCTTCTTCCACTCATCTTTTCTTTTGAGCTGTTTCTCATTCTCTCTCGACCACATGCTTCTGCGTACAATGGGCTCTATTGATCAGTTTGGTTGTGCAGCTGTACTGAAGCTACCCACCGCGCATATAGCCACTCTTCTTCTCCTCCTCTGTGTGTCTTTCTCTCTCTCTCTCTCTCTCTCTCTCTCTCTCTCTCTCTCTCTCTCTCTCTCTCTCACTCTCCCTCTTGCTAGTAATCTGTGGTGTAACCAGGCTTTCATGTCTCCTCTGTAGCGATCAATTCTCTTCTCCCTCTCTGTAGCCCACCTTTAAGGCTGTGATTACAGTATGGAGTGATGACCAGAGAGACCGATGGAGGGCTTAGAGGTGATGGAGACAGACAGCAGCAGTGAGAGCGCTCTCGTTCCTGCAGGTGGTGACGAGGGTTTTAGGCTTCGGTAGAGCTTTACGAATCTGATCCAGCAGAGCCATATACTGTAGAATTGATTCATTGTCAGGACTGATTCATGAGCTGTGTAGGGAACCGATTAAGTAAGAGCTATATAGAACTGATTCAGTATCCTAACTGATTCAGTAAAGCTATATAAAATCGATTTAACTGATTCATGAGATGCATGTAGAACTGATTCAGTATCATAACTGATTCAGTAGAGCCATGTAGAACTGTTTCAGAAATTATTCAATAGAACCATATAGAACTGATTTAAGGTGCGTTCTGATCGGCCTGAAGTACCCTGCGAAGTACACTTCATAGGGTGTTCATCCATGCTAAAGTGTGATTCCAAACCGCAGGGTGTGAAAATGTTCAGTTCCAAGGGAACTGCGAAAGTGTAGGGAACGAGTGAACAACAGGTCTTCACTTCACCGGAAAAGGGAATGAAAATTTTCCCATAAGTCATTGCATGTCGCTGGAGCGTGGAAAAAAAATTGAGCTTGAAAAACGACTTATATATTTATTATCATTATTTTCAAGGATGACATCATTAAAAGTACACAAAAATGGCAATTTATTTAATCATGAAATCCTCAGTATTGTGTAGGCTAGTAATCTGTAAAATAAATAAATAAATATCCGTACATCTTTAATCGATTAGTACTATTAATCAATAATTTATTTACAATTTATACACATTTCAATAGTAATTTTTATAATGGTATTAGTTTTTGTTTCTATAAATATTCAATATTTAATGTCCGTAGTGTAAAATTTCCACAGTGACAGGTATCCGAGGAGCTTATGTTACCATGGTAATGCATGGAGGAAGTGACGTCTGCGCTGGTGACTTTGCAGGGTGTTCCGAATGGTGGAGCAGGGAGTAGCGAGTACTCTGTGAAGTGCAAGGAATGGAACGCAGCTTTAGTATTATGAACGATTCAATTTTGCCATGTAGAAATGATTCACTATCATAAATGATTCAGTAGAGTTAGAGGTAGAGTGAAGTGATTCAGTAGAGCCATATACAGTAGAACTGATTCTGCATTACTATATAGAAGTGATTCAGTATTATAACTGATTCAATAGAGCCATGTAGAAGTGTTTGATTCAGTATCATGATTGATTCAATAGAGTTAGGGTTAGAGTGAAGTGATTCAGATCAACCATTTCATATAATACCTGATTTAGTAACTCAAATCAGGCTTGCAGATCTTTTCAGTTTATTCTTTTAGCTCTGATTCAGCACAGAGCTTCAGAGCTGTTTGCCAACCCTTACTCTTAAGCCCACTCAGGAGAACACTTGAGCCATCAAGAACAGATGACTCATGATCCCCTATACAGCCAGTCGCATAAACCCTGAAGGCCGATGCGTATCGATGGTAGTGAACGAGATGCTCGAGACTTGGTGCTACATTATCTGTGCAAACACAAGTCAGAGTGTCATTTTGAGACGGAGTCTGATTTCCACTTACGGCCCACATCTCTCGGGACGGGTCTCTGTGACTCGAGTGGCTCCTAGTCCTCGCGTTTAGTAAGATCCAGCTGTGTCCTTCCTCTGCATGAACTCCTCTAATGTAGAGCATGGTGCTGAGAAGGCTGGAGGATGTGCTTTCAGGACCCTGGAGAATGACCAGTTGCCGTTGGATAGTGCAGGGGTTACTTGTTGCTGTGAGTCATTACTGGAACTTGTCTCGTCCTGTTGTCCGACATTTCAGAAATATATCAGCACTTGGCGAGAAAAAGAGGTAGAGAACTAGATACAGGAGGTTGTGGAATAAGAGCGAGGCTGTTGCAGACAAGAATTAAGACTAGCAATGAGAGACATTTTACGGACGCTGGAATCTGAGGGGAAACGTGACGGTGTTGTGTGAAAGAGGGAGGACAGAAGGACTGAAAGATTGGTGGATGGATTATCGCTGATGTTTTCTAGCTGAGCTTCTGTTGTGAAAGGTCAACGTGTGTCTCGGCATGCCAGTGGGTCGCCCCGGACCCCCTGATGCCCCTCCTCCCTTGTGCCTCTCCTCCTCTTTTATCCTTTAATCCGCAAAGCCTCCTGCTTTTCTTTATTTATTTACCCCTCATTCCCACACTCCAGCCGCCATCATGCGAACTCGCGCGCGCGCGCGCGCGCACACACACACAGGAACCCCCCCCACATGTTTGCCGTCTATTTCTTTCTCTTTTTAACTCTATCGATGCATGTCAAGAAATTGATCCCCTCTAGACGAGCCCAAGAACAGATAGAAGTTTGCATGCTTCCTTGTGAAGATATTAAGGACCGCACAGTGACGTAATGGTCAGTCCCGCCTCGTATCTGTGCGCAGAGTTTGCACCTTCTCGTGCTTGGTGGGTTTTCCTCCGCGTACTCCAGATGTTTTCTCCCACGGTCCGAAGACAGGATATGCCAGGATATGCTGCTTGGTGTTTCCAAGTTGCCCATAGTGTGGGAGTGAGTGTGTGTTTGTGTGCACTGCGATGGATTGACACCCCACCTAGTGCGCCTGCATCCCTTGGAAGAGGCTTCAGGTTTCCTGCAACTCTGTATAAGCGAGAGTATTTATTCTTTATTTGACAAAGCTCTAATTCTGTCGTTGGCTGGAAAGGGTTTGGTCTCATTTTTCCATTTGATTATCTATTTCTTGTGTAACCTTTCTTCTGTGGAAAATTGCTTTTTCGGGACTTGCCTCATGCAGTAGTAGTCAGTGAGGTGTGACCCCCAGGACTAAAGGTCACCACTGCAGACAAAGAGTCCTCTTTGTGATCGTCATCCCCCCACAGAGTCATGTGTTTCAACATGGCCGAGCAATTCTAGGAACATACCTTGAATCAGCATTTTAGCTGTTGTACAAATGCCGTTGTTGTAAATGATGGCTTGCACATATGTATTTCCTCATCAACCAGTTTGTGCTGATTGGATCTTTAAAAACAAAAAAATTGATGCTCCCTTCAAAATTTGAAAATCTTTATGGACAACGTTGTGCAGAACTTACTGCCGACCTAGGGAGTTGGTCTCTAGTTGGAACCGAGTGTGTGGCTGAATGTGTGGTGTGGTTTGAGCTGCACTCACAAGAAAAGGCAACAGAAAAAAGGGGAGTGGCATTATGTAGGAAAGGAGGAGGAGAAGGAGAAGACAATAGATGAACAGGAGGATGGATGGATGGATGGAAGGAAG
Source organism: Clarias fuscus (assembly GCA_030347435.1). Classification (NCBI taxonomy): domain Eukaryota; kingdom Metazoa; phylum Chordata; class Actinopteri; order Siluriformes; family Clariidae; genus Clarias; species Clarias fuscus. The sequence goes on from CM059212.1 coordinate 30,095,292, forward strand.
AGTGGATGCTGCTCGCTCGTTTTAGACCAGCAGATTGCGCTGCAGAGTTCACCTCATCAGGGCAGTGATGTCAGGGATCTCGACCCCTGTCACAGTTTGTCCGTCTGCCGCTCCCCACAGACCTCTCCTCTCTTCTCCGCTTTCCTTCTCCCTTACCCCGGCTCCCCGCCTAAACTAACCCCCCCCACACACACACACACACACTTTCTCATTTTTCATCACTCTATTTCCCCTTCATCCAATGTTCCGGTAATGCCGTCCTCTTCCTAAAGTTCATTCCATCCCATTTTTCGCCCTCGTTCAGCCCACTCATCATTCTCCTGTGCTCCTCCTTCTTTCTCGTGTGGGTGGTATCCATTTCAGGTTAGTTGATTAAGGTGCTGCGCTGCCGCTGCCGTGATTGAGTATTTCGAGGCAGCCATTGCAGGGGATAAGGAGGAAGGAGAACAAAAAAGAGAAAGAGAGGCTAGTGAAAGAAATTGCTTCTCCACGTAATAAATAGACCAACAAAAAAAAAACACACACACTGTGCATCTCAGAACATGTAATGTCCATCACCTGTGTCTATCTCATTGCAAGCTTTGAGGTGGCTAATCAATCTGGACAAGACCTGACTATTAAAGTGAAACCTTATTTCTCAGACGTTTTTCAGGTCGGTATTAGATTTCATGCTCAGGTCTCTGATAGCTTACAATCAGCTGAGTATGGAGCTAGTACCACTTGGACGTTTGAAACGTGACCTTTCAGGGGCGTTAGCTTGCTTTTTAAACCAATTTTATTTGTAACCGGTTCCTACTTTCCATCTAAATTGTTTTGATCTCCAGTTTCCGTTTCAGACAATCTGTTCACAGCCCATGGACCTTTATGGACCGCCCATGGCGGTTAGATGGCCACAGTCTTTAGAGGTACCTCCATGTATTCTGTCCTTCCGTGCACCGGTTTCTGACCATTTGGAGCATTGTTTCAACAAAGAGTAAACATTAGTCACTAATTGTAAAAGGAAAAGTCCTTTTACATCCTTAAACATCATTCCGTCAAGTAAATGAATGCTCTGATGTTTGCCAAGAAGCTGCTGGAAAAGTCTGTATTTGGAGAAATTAGCATTTTGGACATATAGGTGATTCTTGGACATGCTTATTAGCAAAAATGGGAAACTTAAACTCTGACTTTCTCCACCAACGTTGAGTACACATGATGTTCTCGGACTCATGTTGATGACTTGTGACTTTAGTCGCTCGATAGTTCAGCACTAAAATTCCTACAGGCAGTTTTGTACCGAGCCTCCAATAACGAAAGTGGACTCCATATTAACTTAAACACATCTCCTGTTATACTGAACTTCCAGCCTCCTAACACACAGTATGACTGCAGATCAATTCCCTGCTATCCGTTATCACCCTGATGAGGACGGGATCACTGTCGAGTCTGGCTCCTCTCAAGGTTTCCTTCTATTGCCTCCTATCTCAGGAGGTTTTTCCTTGCCACCGTCACCCTCAAACTGATAATAATGATTTATACATATTTCTTTACAATTTATTTAGTTTTTATTCTGGAAAGCTGCTTTCTGACAATGCTTATTGTTAAAACGGGTATATAAATGAAGTTGAATTGAATAGGGAGGCAGGCAACTTTGATGACATTGCATCTTAAACAACGATCCACTTACGTGCAGAGTTGGGGTCAAGAGTGACTCGAACCCATGCCTGTGTCTTTAGTGTGAAAGCACCATCCTATCTTTCAGATAACTGAATCCTGCTGCTGCACTTTTTTCTTTTCTTTTCTTTTTTAATAGCCAATCTAAAATCTCCTGAATAGTTGTGGAGACTAGCACTAACTCTCCTATCTGTATGCACAGACCTTGTGAGAAGGCCGTCTTGCCACCCAGAGAGCAGGTCTGATTATGGATTCTCAGATTTCCAGCAAAGTCTTCCTGTATCCTTATTAGTCTTTAAACTTGGTCAAACCTCAGGCAGCTGTTTTGTCTTTTTGTTAGGAGAGCCAGTTTTGAATTTGTTTTCCACCAGACTCCTGTTATTGTTTTGCCACAAGGTAAGAAGCAGTCTTATTAGTGATGTCAGGTTCTGACGGTTTTTCTCGAGTTGTAATTGGGTTCAGAATTCTCGTCCCGTTGTCTTGGTTCCGTAACCCGGATTGAGCGATACTTCCAGAGCATTTTCTCACGCTATAGTCCGGTCACGTTTCAAACGTCCGAACTGATTTAGGTCTAATCTCTGAATGCATTGCCCTGATCTATTGTTTGCAGTCGTTTTCCCCTCTCAGCCCTTTTATTCCTGACTTATGTTGGTTCAATTGCTCCTAAATGACCGGAGACGAGAAAGAGAAAACGAGGAAGGAAAAACCTGCAGTGTCAGAAAGCAGAGGCCAATCTGTCACATAGCTGTCTTTCATTCCTAAGGTCACGCCGGGCGTCGGCCTTTGACCTCTGCACGCGCCCGCTTGTGCCGTGCACTCAGAACGCACAAAAGCCTGTTGTGTGTGTGTGTGTGTTCCCTTTCTCTCTGGTGACAAAACCATCTTTTTTGCCCTCTGTGTGTTTGCTCGCTTCAGTAACTCGATAGTCCAGTTGTGCGTGTGCCCCGTCCCAGTGCGGCGCAGACATCTGCCAGCATGATGCCGCTGGAGCACGCCGAGCTCCCTGCTGAATAGCTGTATCGTTGTGTTAAGTTACAGCAGTGTGTGTGTGGTAGCTTAATGTAAGAGCAGAGTATGATGAGTTAAACAAATCACATACACACTTCATTTGGTTGGCGAGAGCACTGTATACAAGATGAACTCGGGGTCAAGATGGATTTTGCAGTATAAACAAAATAGCCTTTTGTGTATCTTGTGTGTGTGTATAGACGGTGTACATGTCTGTGAATAGGCGTAGATGAAGGTTAGTCACTATCACCGTGCGACTTTATGAGTTTTTGTCCCGCCCTTGGGCTTCGGAGGGTCCCCGTAAATCCTCCAGTTGCCCAATAAAAGCCCAAATAAAAAGAAAATAAACACACTTTGTGAGCAGCAGTTCTTGACCCACTCACCCTGTCAACCCTGAGCTTTGTGTGTATGCGCGCGTGCGCGCAGGTGTACGGGTTAGTGGGTGCACCGTCAGAGTCATAACTCCCACAATCCTCTACAGGAATGACTTACACAGCTTCGGTAGGGAGCTTGGGAGAAAAGCGCTATCCGCCTCTTCCGCATGTGTCAGCTCACAGATGCCCAGGACTAGCTAGTGTAGTTTGAGAACATCACCCTTCCCCCGGATTTTTTTTTCTTCCATTATTAATCATTACAATTCACTATTTTACCCCTTTTGTTTTTTTTTTCATCACTACAGCCTGAACATTCTTGCTCTCAACTGAAATTGTCACGGATACTTATACTAACTTGTAGGTTATTTTAATGTCCAAAACATTACAGAAATTAGCAAAATAATGGCACAAATTACAGGCTAGTTTCTTTCTCTTTCCGAAAGTAAAAATGCAATGTATGGGATAAAAAAATATATTGTCAGTTGTAATTAAACTCTTCTTTATTTAGACAGAATTTTCTTCACTTGTTTTCTGAACAAAATCAGAAAATAATTGCTATAAAAATTAAATACACTTTTGTGTAAAAAATAAATAAATAACTAATAATAACAATTGAAAAACAATTTGTACTATTTATTTTTCAGTGTCAAATTTTCTTAAATTCAAAGTGCAGTTTTTAGGCAAGAAATCCTTGTTTAAGAGAAAGAAAATGTTTTATTAATATACATTCAGTCGAAAGTGGAATGTTTAAATCCTGGATTTTTTTTTTACAATAAAAATATATTTTTCACAGTTGTTGGGACAGAAAAAAACAAAGAAACGGTAGAGTACAGTGAAGTACATAAATCAAATGTATTCTTGTTCTTCTCAAATCCTAATACAACTTGAAATGAGTGTGCTTTATTAAATAAAAATGGATTCATGATAAATGAAAAATGGCTAAAGAGCATAATACCAAACAGTTTATTTATTTGTTCATTTTTTTTTTAAATCAGGATGTGTTTAAACAAAAATGTAAACTATATATCACCTGGTGTTTTTAAAAAAAAATCATTTTATGAATAAATGTTATGGGCCTGACTGCATATAATAATAAATTACTGTTATGATTATTATTAGTAGTAGTAGTAGTACTATCAGTATTATTATTATTATTATTATTAAGGCTAGAAGAAAAAAAATACACAAGAAAGCACTTTTAAACAGAAAACATATATGCTAGTGTGTTTCTCTAAATTTGTTGTTTATCATTTAAAAAGTTCCATTGCGTAATTACCATATGGATATATTGTGTAGGTGTGTGTGTTTTTACACTCACATAGCACTCCCTCACTAACTCACTCCTTACTCCTTCACTCTTGATCAGCTGACCTTATTTCCAGCACCACATCCAGCTGTCTGGCTCCGCCCATTCATCAAAGAGAGAGAGCGAGAAAGAAAAAAGCTATAGTGTTAAAAAGATCACAGAGTTCTACTTCACAAGAACATGAACATTTTTTTATCCATAATGGTTGCATAATATGAGGGGTGAAACGAGACATAATGAATAAAAACAGAAACGTTGATAAAAATCCAAGTGATTGGACTATAAATGAATGGGTTTTACAGCGGTGTAGATGTGGCAATAAGGGTAAAATTTAGTACTGTTTGGGTTATTTCATTCATTGATTCATATAATGAGTCAAGGAATCATTGAAGGAGTCAATTGCAGAATCATTTCATTGTTCATGCCTAAGGATGGAAAGTGACACATATTCCCGTTTTGTCTCGTGTCTGTGATCTTAAGTTATTACTGTGTGTGTGCATGAGAATGCAGTAGCGTGTGTGTGTGTGTGTGTGTGTGTGTGTGTGTGTGTGTGTGAGTGCACTCAATTCCCTCACACACGCCAATCAAATTTGCATCCCATCAATCGTATAGATTTATTGATCTTATCTTCTAATTAGACTTTCAGAAGCAAAATTAAAGCGAGCTAGCAGATGACGTGCTTCAGGAGAGCGGAGATGTACGTCTGTATTTTTCAGGAAAATTAGCTCCTATGTTACTTTTTTTCCATTAGACTATGTTGTACAAATTGCATTACTTTTATTTTATTTTATTTATTTTTTGTAACATTGTGTTTGTACTCAGTCAGGGTTGCCACTACATGTTTTTTTGTGTTTTTTGAGTTTAGTTTTTGTTCTAACTTAATCCTGCCTTAACTCATATTTCCTCCAGTTTGATCTCCTGCTTGAGACTTAATAAGCTTCCAACAAACCAAAACCGGGCCAAAAATCCAATGCGATCTATTCGGCGTGTGCTCTGGTCGAAATATCGGCAGATCGGTAAAGCACTTGCCGCATTGTTGTGCATGAAAAGAGAACAGTTGCCCGGATCAGAAATCACTCAGATTAATAATTCAGCAAAGGCAGACCTGCGGCGCGCGCACAGCCCGGCCCCGGCGGGGGGTTTCGGCAGGGTCTGGCAACCCGTGGAGATGGGGTGGAGGCGAAGCTGAAAGGTTCAGCTCTGAAGAGCAGGGGCGAGACCTCTGGCATGGACAGAACAATAGAGGGAGGAGAGAGGAGAGGGGAAATGGAAAAGAGGAGAGGAGGAACGCAGGAGTGGTGTGAGCCTGAGGCGAGAGAGAGAGAGAGAGAAGCAGGGTCAGTGGAGCAGGGGTATAGGAGACAGAGACTGAGAAAGAGAGAGACTGAGAGAGATGAAGCAGAGGGAAACCTGAACAATGCTGTGCAATAAAACTCAAGTCTTCATCACTTCATCTCTGTCTAATCATCTATTCCTTTATTTATTTATTTATCCAACCATCTAACAGGTGTTTGTCTGTCTGTCTGTCTGTCCATCTGTCTATCTAACTATAAAACTCTCCCTGTTTCTCTCTCTCTCTGTATGTCTATCAGTAAGTTTCTTTTTGTCTGTTTGTCTATTTCTCTGAATGTCTGCCTCTCTGTCTGTCTGCTTGTCTCTCTGTCTATTTTTACTTGTCTTTCTGTCTATCTATGACTGTCTGTCTGTCTTTTTGTGTCTTTCAGCCTGCGTGTCTTCCTGTCTTAATTTCTCTCTCTCTCTCACACACATACACTCAGACAGTCTCTATGTCTGTTTGTCTGTCAGTCTGTCTGGCTGTGTCCTGTCTGTCTGCCTGCCTGTATTTGGCTAGGTTTATATATTTATCTTTCTGATTTTTTTTTGTATTTCTCTCTGTCTGTCTGTTTCACTTTCATTCTTTTTTGTCTTCATGAATTTCTCTCTATTCTGTTTCTTTGCCCCTGTCTGTCTGTCTATCATTAAAGCATCTGTCTGTTTGTGTGTTTGCGTTTGTTCTGCCTGTTTGTCTACTCCTCTGTGTCTGTGTGTCTGTCTGTCTTTCTGAGTGAAAGAAGATAATATTCAGGAACAGAATCAGGTTTGTTCAGTGGGGAGCTGTCCCCCCCCCCCCCCCAAACCCAGGTCTGTGAGCTGAACTATTCAGTACTGTAACACACACTGTGTGTGTGTGTGGAGAACAGCGCACCAGCAGCACACCGAGACACTGGACTCGTGCTGTGATGGCTCGGCTCAACTCTGCACACGGGGGCAGGAGGGTGACAGATGGTGCTTGTTGGGGTAAAACTCCCCAGGACCTTCAGACTCATGACCAGGGGGCAGAGAGGGGGGGGGGGGGGGTGAGAGAGAGAGGGGGGATGAAAGAGATGAGAGAGAGAGAGATTAAAATAAGGGAGAGAAATGAAGAGAAACGTGGAAGGAATGAGGGAGAGAGAGAGAGAAGGAGAGGTGCACATGCTGAGACCCACACTTAACCCTCAACCCAACCTGCACCTGCAGCTTCACAAACCTAGATAGGACCAACATTTGCACATGCGCACACACACACACACACACACACACACATCAGTGAACTCTTTGACTAGGTGTAATATTCGAGTCTCAATCATACGAGTGTCTCCGTACACACAGCACACAGAGATACTTGGGTAACGCCACGTCGCGCGGCGTCATTGTTTCCCCGCCTCTCTGAGACGAGGCCCGCGGATCGATCCAAGCGTTCCCGAATGTTTGCCGGCCATTACCCTCTCCAAAGACAAGCGGATCCAATTAAACACAAATCTAAGTGGGGCTTTTTAACGCCGACAAACCCATCCAATTTCACTTTTACAAAAGAGGGACGAAGCGATTAGAGAGAAATGGCCTTGAGGAGGAGGAGGGGTGTGTGTGTGTGTGTGTGCGCGTGTGCGCGCGTGTGTGTAAGAGAGAGAGACAGCAAGAAGAAAGACTGTCTAAGGAAAATAGCTGGAGATGGTTTGAGGATGTCACTGTGATTAAGCGATGAGCCAGAGAGAGAGAGAGATGGCGGTGAGGACGTGTTCATTCTGCCTCCTTCCTGTCAAATGAAGCTCGCTCAAGCTATTTAGGAAATGAAGAGGGCTTTTCCTTAACCTGGCAACGTTGAGTTTAAGTGTATGAAGCTGACCATAGTGTGTGTGTGTGTCACCATCACGCTGCTGGCTTTGTTCACTCTCTCTCTCTCTCTCTCATTCTGTCCACTTCTTTAATCAATTTTTCAATCTAATTTCATCCCTCGCTCTCGGACTCATCCCCGTCTCTCTTTTCTTGGACGAACCCATCCTCAAGCAATTTAGCAGTGACACACACACAAAAAAAGAAAAAAATGGAGAGACAGAGAGAGAAAAAGATTGAGAGAGATTCCGTAATTCAATACAGAGCTAATCAATAAACAACGTGTTCCCTCTACTCTCTCCGCTGTTTTTTTTTTCCTTTCTTTTTTTTTTTTCTTTTTTAACACGGCCTGTTTACATGGGTCAGATGGCAGCAACTTTACCAAACTGAACACACACACACACACACACACACACACACAGAGCTGAGTCAGGATAAAAAAGAAACACTAAATCACTTAGACAGAGGTATCTTTTACTGATTATTAAAGAGACAATTCTCTCACCTGTTACTTTACCCATACACACACACACACACACACACACACACACTGTTTGTCAGCAAAATCGGGTATCGGTGTGGAGCTCTTGATATATTTGTTTGTTTTTAAAGACACAATAGTGTGTGTGTGTGTGTGTGTGTGTGTGTGTGTGTGTGTGTGTGTGTGTGTGTGTGTGTGTGTGTGTGTGTGTATGGGTAAAGTAACAGGTGAGAGAATTGTCTCTTTAATAATCAGTTTCAGGGAGTTAAAAAAATCACAACATGGCCAGGATCTGATTTTGATAAGTTAGACGTCCACAAATATTTATTTATTTAATTATTTATTGTGACAGACACACACACACACACGCACACACACACCGTTTACCCACAGTGCATTGCGGCTGAGATTAGACCCTGATCATTACCTCAGGCGTGATACGCAGGATGGAATCTTAATAATCACACTTTTGTTTGGAAACTCAAACGCACTAAAGAGTTTACTGGTTTGCGGTGCCGTTCAGAATTATTGGCACCCTTGTTAAAGATGACTCGGAAAGCGTCTTCATAGTGACTTTGTGTCATTTTTTGGTTTAAATCACAGAAATGAAAATGCGACACCTTTCACTGAAGTCAGTACATTTTAGGGATACAGGGAACGTTTTTGTACCCGTAATGGTGGTAAATTCAAGGAAAGGAAGACAAGAGTCACCTCTGCTGCGGAGGATAAGTTCATCCAAGTCACCAGCCTCAGAAATCGCAGGTTAACAGCAGTTCAGATCAGAGAGCAGGTCAATGCCACACAGAGTTCTAGCAGCAGACACATCTCTAGAACAACTGTTAAGAGGAGACTGTGTGAATCAGGCCTTCATGGTAGAATATCTGCTAGGAAACCACTGCTAAGGACAGGCAACAAGCAGAAGAGACTTGTTTGGGCTAAAGAACACAAATGAACAAAAATATCTGCCAAGAAAATGTCACAATTTTTTTTTCTTCAGATTTGTCTAGAAATAAGCTTAATAATCTTAGACTTGGTTTGTTTGTAATTTTATTTTATGAAATTGTAGAAAAATCTGACTAGATTCAAGATATATTTTCACTTGCTAAGATGGAATTTTTTTGCCGTATGAAGTGATAATAATTGCACATGATACTGTACTTACCTAAAACTCATTATATCATGTGCTTCACTTTCAGGGGAAAAAAACTGAGTAAATGTGAAATTATCCAACGCACATGGAAAAAATATCCATTTTCACAGGATTTCTTTCTCCCTAAAGAAACCGTAAAAGTTGAGCGCATGTGATATGGCGCCACGTCACTGCTTTTTTCCAGGATAATTTTTTGGCAGATTTATTTAGCACACGTAATCATTAGGAATGTTTCGTGGGCATATATGTTTTATTCGTGTTTAGGTTTGAGATTCTGAACCTGTTTAATTCAGTCCCAGTGATGAGATGATAATCTAATGCCTGAATTAATAAATCTGCCTTTTCCATTTTATTTTGCTGTTCTTGTGTGTGTGTGTGTGTGTGTGTGTGTGTGTGTGTGTTTGTGAGAGAGAGAGAATGCGCAAGTGTGTGTGTTGCTGAATAAGCAGATGATTCTAGCCTTTATACACGTCTGTCCCTGGACCAGACTAGCTAAGAGGAGACAAGATGTCTTTCTGCTATCGATTCCATCCTGCCATGCCTCTCGTCTCAAGCAGCTCGGCAGACACACACTCTTTCTGTCTCACTCTCTCTCTTTCTCACATATACAAATGTACACTGGACCTAGTCATGCTGGAAGCCACGCTATTGATCCGACCTCTAACCCACCGGCGCTAACCTTACTGGAAGTTTTGGAGAGCAGCGACAACAGTCTGCGTTCACCCCTCATCCCCCCCTCCCACCACTACCACCACTACCACTAGGCGCACGTAGTCGCGGAGGTGGACACGTGCATCTCCCGTTGTCTAGACCCTGTCGTCTTCATTTTCCACGTATGCACACAGGAAGTGCTGTAAGTGTGAGCTCGGGTTTCGTCTGTCTGAAGCAGGTAATGTACATCAGCTATACGTTTGCTCATTATGGATGGGGGAGGGGGCGGTGCTCACTGAGTCTCTATAATACCTCCTATACAAAATAAATGTCTTTTAATCTGCTTGTTAAAAGAGTGTCCTGATCTTTACGCCAGTGTCTTTAATAGAGCTTCAAAACTTCGCTACGGCGAATACAATCGAACAGACCGTAGGAAGAGGAACTAGGAAGGTTCCACTCTCTCTTCCTTCTGCCTGCTCCCAGGCACGTCTCGTCGCATTTTACACCCAGAACGTATTCCACATACGCATTTGAACTGTAGAGTTGGATTTAGACCTACGGGGCCTGCTGAAGGCACGTGTGTGTGCGCGTGTGTGTGAAGAGAACACAGAGCTTGTTGCTTATTCCGTTTGATGGGCCGCGCCTGTAAGGGCTAAGAGAGGATCATCCCCGATGAACCTGGTAAATATCTCAGGTTCCGTGGTAGAACTGAATCTCACTGGCGCTGAGAAAGCGCGCGCGCGCACGCACATACACGCACACACGGCTCACCATACACATTTATCAGCCTGCTTTAGGGATGTGCATGTGTGCCCTTACATCTTCATCCATCAACTACAGAACTGTAGTTATTGTTCATGACTTATGATGTCATAATTTATGCTAATCAGTGCCTATATACGGAATTTAACATTACATCAGGAAAATAATCAACTACCTGGTGGTGTGATGAAGTGCCATCACTGTTCCCACCCAAAATCAGGTGACGTTTAGAGTATCGTTCACGTACATGCAGTGAGGAGGGAAACGAAATGTGCAACGGGAACGATTATGACATGTATGATAAATTGGAGAAAAGAGATGTTTTTCATTTAACTTGAGCATTGTGTTTTTTTTGTGTTTTTTGTTTGTTTTTGTTTTACTTGTATTCTCTTCTGAAATTAGGCTCAGACGTACTGTACAGTGGATGTACTGTACATGCACGACACAAAATGTAAAAACAATTATTATAAATTGAAAAAAAAATAGCAATAGTAATAATTAATAAATATCTTTTTTAATCAGTAATGAAAACAAATGAAATATTCTCCACACCATTTTTTTGGGGGGTGGGGATTTTTCCCCCGACTTTCTCCCTAATTTAGTCGTGTCCAATTCCTCCCCGTCACTAGGAGGCTCCACATTAAGCTGCTACTACCACTCTGTCTGACTGTCACATGTTTTCTCCGTGATTAATGTAATCTTCACACCATTGTCTTTTTTCTATATTTATTGTTCCATTAAAAGTATTATTATTATTATTATTATTATTTGATAAACTTCTATTGGAGAGTCTGTGTTGTGCTCACGGATCACGGCCTTCGAGCTAGAAGTTGGTTACAGCAGTCCAGGTGATCCCACACCTTGTTCTGAGTTACTGATGTCACAGTGCATGATGCCAGAGTGAGTGAGTGAGTGCTGAAAGGGAGAGATGGATGAATGGTTGGATGATTGTACAGTATAATAGATATGTACTGTATGTATAAGTTTGAATGAACACATGGACGCATGAATAAGGATGATGGCTGCACAGATAGATGATGGATGGATTGGTCACCTGATGCATGAAGGAGTTGAATGATGGGTTGAATGAATAATAAAAATACAATGTTAAATATTATAATTTTTTAAAAAGTTTTGTAATCACCCACAGGACTGACCTTCGGCTCACCCCCAACACCCCCCAAACCCCCACCCCATGTTTTTCCCGCCATTTTCCGTCCTTTATGCTCTCTGCCGGCGGTTGAGTGGCGCTCTTTGCTGAGCGTCGATGCCATCGGCTCTCGCTCCGAATGGACTTAAAAACTCCTGTTTGCTGACAGCTTAAAGCTTAATTGACTGGAAGCCAAATAGAGCGTGTTGGCTATTCAGCAGCGCGGCCTATTGATAAAGCCGCGTGTAAATGGGGATGGAGAAAGAGCGTGGATAGAGTGGAGGGTGTGTGTGTGTGCACGGAGGAGCAGAGCAGGAGGGGGTCTTGTATTGAGGAAGAGGCAGAGAGGCGCAGTCAGAAACGCTTTGTGGACTCTTTTATCACGGAGCCGAGGCCGAGGTCTCAGCGGACTCACACTCCATACCGGCCGGCTGTTCCTCTATTGAAATGCCACACACACACACACACACACACACACACACACAGAGCGATTACACGTTCCCTACATGCACGCCACACTTCTAATAATACAGCTGTATGTTCTTCAAAAGAGACGCGAGAGTGTGTGCGAGTGTGTGTGACTGAGTGCTTTCCTGCTGCTTCTTTCTCCTTTGGCCGTGCGAGAAAGTACCGAGCGCAGTCCTAATGAACCTTTTCTTCCCTCTCTTTGTCCCTCACTGCACTCATTCCCCCCATTTTCCACTCGTTCTCCTCAAATCAGATAAATCACCTCTTCTCTTCTCTTCTCCTCTTCTGTCCTCTTCTCTCTTGGTATCTTCTCTGTTCTTGTCTTCGCTCACATCTATCCTACCCTCTGTCCACCCATCATTGTTCATTGCTCCATTCATGTCTGCGTTTCCACCCCTCTATCCGTTCATCCCTTCATCTATGCTAGCATGCATTATTTCTCTTCCATCCACCTGGTTTAACCTAGTATCCCTCTGTCTGTTCACTCCTTCATCCATCCATCATCTGTCTATCAGTGTGTGCACCCATCATCTTTGTTCATCCATCCATCCATCTATCCATCCATTTGTGTTTATCCTTCCTGATGTACATCATATTGCAATCCTGCATTTATCCATCATATTTCTGTTTATTCATCCATCCATCTGTCCATTAATGTGTTTATCCATTTATTCATTTGCTCATGCATCCACTTATCATCTATCATGTTCATCCATCCATTCATCCCTTAATACCCCGTTATGTCTGTCCCTCCTTCCCTCACCCATTCTCTCTCTCTTTCCTGCTCTCTTTTCCTTTCTCTCTCTCTCTCTCCATCTCCACCTCTATCAATTTCTCTTTCTCTCTCCCTTTCTATCTTTCTCTCTCTCTCTCTATTTTTCTCCTTCTCACACACTACTCACTCTCTATCTCTCTCTTTCACCCTCTTTCTTTCTCTCTCTCCCACACTCTCACTCACACACACACACTTTCCCTCAAGCTCACTTTTTGACATCATGCGCTGTGACATCAGTATCTCAAAGCAACACATTTTTTATATATATTTTAATATTCTCTAAAAGCATTATCCTGCACTTTATTGCCCCTCGGTCCCGGCACTTTATTTTGTGTAATGTGTATTTTATTAAAATATAAACATTTCTGTCCATCATTGCGGAGGATTGTTGCGCTCGGTCGCGGACAATGTCACATACAGACTCACGCGGTTTGATTTAACGCAGCCGATATATAGATTCACAGAGAGAGAAGAAAGTTTATTCTTTCAGTTCGCTGAGACGTCATGTGCTGGATCTTGGGGTGTGTGTGTGTACGTACAGGTTGGACTATTTTTTTTTTTTTTTTTCCCCCTCTGCCTTGCCAATCTAAAATGAAGCGAACCTAGTTAACCTTCAGCAGAAGGACAGCACCTGAGCGTCCCCGCGCTTTTTGCCCCTTTCTCACAAATTGCGTTTGCAATTATCGTCCGTCTGACATCTCGTAAATGAATTCCGCACGAGCGCTTGACCTCTTTTGTCTTAGTGTGTCATCAGGGGAACCTTTCTCCGTCCTTCCCGAGCTCTTCTGGATAGTTTATTATTTATTTATATTTTTTTATTATTAATATTATTTGTTTGTTTTTCACTCTGCACAAAAAAACACACACACACAAAAAGCAGCATTTATTTCCCTGCCATGAGAACCCTCAGATATCCTCCTGCAGCCAGGATCGATGGTTTCCCACAATCCCCAGCTATCAAATTTTACCTGCCTGCGTATCGGTGATCAATTGCGGCCAGGCTGGTTGAGAGCGCAAAGCATCGTGGGAACCAAAAGGGGGGTTGCGTGGGGGGGAGGCGTTGTGCAGATGACTCAGCCTGATAATCCCACGCTGTGTGTATGTATGTGTGTGTGTATGTGTGTATGTGTGTGTGTGTGTGTGTGTGTGTGTGTGTGTGTCCAGAATACAAGAGAATGCAGATGAAGTATTTGAGGTTTGAGAAGCCTGAAGGTTCTGGTAAAATCTTCACCATGTTCTAGAATGCTTATGCTGTTCTTCTGAGGTTCTAGATTCAGAAGGTTCTCGAATGTTCCCCATGTTGTAAAGTGTTAGTGTGTAATGGAATGTTCAGGCTCCTACCGAATGTCTCCAGTGTTCTAGATTGGTTATAGTGCTCTAGAATGTTTATATACATTTATAATAGATATGCTTATTGCTATAGGAGCTTAAAAATGTTCTAGATTGGTTATAGTGTGCAAGATCATTTATAGTGTTCCAGTAGAGTGTTTAGAGTTTCTGTTCTAGATTTGTTTGTATTGTTCAAGATTTGTAGCGTTTTGGATTGTTATAGTAGACTCAGAATGTTCTAGAATATTCACCATGTCGTGAATTTTTTATTATGAAGTTTTTCACATTCTAGATTGTTTTCACAATGAATACTAATGTTCAAGAATGTTTATAGTGTTCTAGATCATTTATTTTGTTTTAATAGAAGATTCTTGGCATGTTCTAGAATGTTTATACTGTTCGTAGACCTTTTGGATTTTTAGTGCTTTAGATTGTTATAGTAGATTAAGGATGTTCTAGAATCTTCACCATGTTGTGATGTGTTTATTGATACTGATACTGATATTGAGTGTTCTAGACGATTTATTAAATTTTTATAGATCATTTAAAGATTTCTAAAATGATTTTACGTATTTTTTGTGTTATTTTTTGCATTTTGTGTAAGATTTAGTGGCGACATAACACCATGTAAGGACGTTAGCAAGAAGAAAAGGGAGCTGCTTTCAGTTTGGTTTTTAAAGCAGCCGGTGCCGAGAGGAATATTTACATAAATTAAGCTTAAGTGAGGTCTTATTTATTTCATATTTTACTTCATTTGCATGTTTTTTATGTTTTTATTGTTTTTATATGCAAAAATATGATTATAGTGTTGGAAATTGGTAATATTGGTAATATTTTTGGGTGGCTGGATCTGATTCTTTATTTCCATTATTTCCTATGAGACAACGCGTTTCACAATATGAAATTTCGTCTTAAGAACTCGCCTTCAGAACTGATTAAATTTGTATGCCGAGGTTCCGCTGTATCTGTTTTTCTATCTCTTTCTCTGTCTCTTTCACATGCTTTTTTTCTTAATGGATAACACGGAGGCAAAATGAAAGTAAAAGAAGTGATCTAAAGAGAGGACAGTAAAAAGGAGGAACGTGTTTGTGTACGATGCACCAGTGCAGAAAATCACTGTCAGTTCTTGAGTGTTTTAGGAAACTAATCAACAACAGGATGGTATGATGAGGCAGAGTTGTTACCTGTTACCACTAGAGATTATTGCTTTTCAGTAACATCCTGGAGTGTTTTATTCGTCCTTCACCTGAGCAATTCGCTGATCATTATAATTATGTACTAAAGGAATATCATATTTTTACTTTTACAGTTATGTTTAATGTTTAATATGAAACATTCTCATTTCAGACCAGGTCTCTGTAAATGCAGAGCTTGTATTATCTTGTGGGTGTGGGTGTGTGTGTGGGTGTGTGTGTGGGTGGGTGTGTGATGGCTTACTGCATTTTCTGAACCGTTTTTAATTGATGCTCTCCCCCGCTTGATAATTTTATTTCTGTCCGAGCGCAGCTTGCCGAGATCCATCTCTTTTTGAAAAGATTAATAACGTTGTTTTTTCAACAAAAAAAAAGAACGCCAGCGGGCCGTCGTCCAGCCTTTTTAGTTTATTATGTTTGAAAGCAGGGAGCAGCAAATAGGATTTAGATACAATGTCGTTAAAATAGATCTTGGCCGTATCAAAGGTGGAGGATCGATGTGGTTCAAAAATCGATGGTTTACACAGACCGAGGTGCAGGAAGCCGTACGCAGCGCAGGCGGGGACGAGAAGCAGGAAATACATGGCCGTGTCCGAGCTGATCCGATCCGTCAGCGTCCTGTTAGTGTCCATTTCTCCCATGGCTTTCTCCCAAATCCTCCTCCCGAGTCCTGTCTCTACACGCTGACCCAGAGGACTCTGATTAAACATACAGACTTGATTTATAAATATTTCATATACAATAATTGTTTAATGATTTGTTGCATCAATACAGTAAGATAAAAACAGATACATAAATATTTAGTTTAAAATGTTTGAAGTGTACAAATGTATTTAAATATTAGTAACATATCTAATATCTTTTCTTTTCATTAACGTTTTTCTACTCCACCTGGAGATATCCGTCTGTCTGTCCGTCCGTCCGTCTGTCTGTCTATCAATCTGTGGTTCTGCCTTTCTGTCTGTCTTAATATCAGCTTTGTCTGTCTTACTGTCTGCTTGTCTCACAGCCTCTTTATAATTAATGTTAGTATAATTGTGTCTATTTGTTTATTTATCTTTGTCTCTTTGTCCATCTAACTGGTTGTCCTACTGTCTAACTGTCTACTGTCTGTCTGTCTGCCTTACTGTCTATCTGTCTGTCTGTCTGTCTCTCATTCTGTCTGACTGTCTTACCTGTTTAGCTGTCTGTCTATCTATGTCTGTCTGTCTCCTTATTTTTAGTATTAGAATAATTATTAAAGTAATTATTAAGTATATAATAATTAAAATATACTATTCTTAACATTTCATATTTAATCTGTCTATATTTGTCTATTTATGGGTAAATTTGTCTTTTGTCTTTCTGTACATTTAACTGTCTCTCTGTTATTGTGTCTGTTTATAATTATTCTGTTTTTCATTTTTGTCTGTCCATCTGTCCACGTGTGTAACACGGAAAGACAGTAGTGTGTGCGCTCATCAGAACTTTTGAACTCACAAGCTTGTGTTTCTCTTTATCAGTCGTGTGTGTGTGTGTGTGTGTGTGTGCGTGCGTGCGTGTGTGTGTGTGTGGGTGTGTGTGTGTGTGTGTGTGTGTCAGTCATATGTACGGTGGTTAACCAGAGCTCAATGTGCTATTGACCCCAGCTATAGAAAGAAAACACTCGGACTAACCGTCTTATACTGCGAATGGTGCGTGTGTGTGTGTGAGCACAGACCGGAGCAGAGGAGGATGAAATAAATTGACAGTGTTTGTCTTTATCGACAGCGCTGTCAGATTGGCATCACAATTAAAGGCACCTCAACACTGCAGGGTTCTTCCGTGTCTTCACACAGTGTCCAAGCGCGTGTGTGTGTGTGTGTGTGTGTGTGTGTGTGTGTGTGTGTGTGTGTGTGTGTGTGTGTGTGTGAGGAACAGATAAAAAAAAAAGCAGCCGCTCACCCTCTCAGAGATGCCCTGGCCCAAAAGGTCAGAGGTCACATGAGAGCCAATCAGAGGCGATTGAGGAAATTGGGCCGGAATTGAATCAGGCTGAAGGAGGCTGTTTCCGCTCGCTACACGGCGGAGTGTAAGACCTGGGGAATCGCATTAGTCCGTCCCGCACAGAAAGACGAAACAGAAATAACGCAATTACTTTTGTCGAAATAAAACAATAGACGGGTTGAAAGAATCCCGTTTAAAACCAGTAACCAAATCACAAGCAAAATAAAACGCTCTCGCTTCTTTTTTTCTTTTTGCTCTTTAACAGTAAATCTGTTTATAAACTCGAAAGTCATCTCTGACCTTTTTTTCTAATCGTGTGAGAAAGAGAGAGAGACGAGATGCTACACGTCTCCTCTTCAGTTCCGCACCGGATTAAAGATATGGATTTCCATTAGCCTCTGTTAATAAAGATTTTTGATTAGCGAGACGGATCTCCGTTTGTCGTCCGAGATGATTAGCGCAGATTTTATTACAAACAGAACGATCAGAACAAAGAGAGAGAAGACAAACGTCTCGTCTGGTCCTGAAGTTGGGAACCGGAGCGAGATCTTGAAACCCGGTCTACCGAGGGATCTGAGGAGAGTGAGAGACTCAGAGACGTGTACAGACGCTCTGCATGATGTGGGCGGAGCTTATGAGGTTGAGGTTCATCAGACAGAGCGTCAGACATCAACAGGATGATGTGTGCTCGATCAGGGTCTCTTTAACCCCTCTAAAGGTTCAGTGAGATCATGCAACTTGAATTTCCCTCTTCCGTTTTCCCCTGGCCCTTTCCTTTCTTTCCCTCTTTCTTACCATGCACCTGTTCCCTCTTCCCTTCCCTTCCCTTCCTCTATTTACAGTACATCTTTCTCCTTCTCCAACAGCTTAACCACTGAACCCCCGGCCAATCTCACTTTCCTTTACTTTCCCCTTTCAGCAAAAAGATTTTGAACTTTCCTAGTCAAGAACAACGCTTTCAACACAAGCAGCTTTAATTTCAAAGTGAAAAAGTATTAATTAACTACTGAAGTTTGAGATTAATTCAAAGGGGTTGATGTTTATATACAGTTTTTTGAAAATTGGTAAATAAACAGCATTCTTAAAATCACGTTATATATTTGTATAAATATATATTTTACTAGCATTAGTACGCGTCGTTGATGGTTAAAGAGTTTGAGAGATAGATAGATACTTTATTCCAGAAAGAGTTCAAAGGTTAAAACTAAAAATAATCTGCTGAGCTTTAATGTAATCTGTGATTATTATTATTATTATTATTATTATTATTATTATTATTTCAAGTCAAAGCCCATGTACATGTCTGTGTGTCTTTCTGTACAGCAGAACTCTCTGTCTAACTTATTAATACACAGAAATCACATTCTGTAAGGTTGAGAATCTGACGCCTTGTTTACACTAAGTTGTACTTCTTTGGTGGTCAGACAAATACACTCCCTGTTCGGTAATCAGAGAGTGAATCACAGATGAGAAATGGAAGAAGTAGATCAGATAAAGATGAAGTTTTGTCTTAAAACGACTCCAGCGTGTTAAAATTCACTTATACCACTTCAGCGCTGTTATTTCAGCCAAAGTGAAAATATGAACTAATCCCAGTAAAAATATTCACTTTATCTTTTCTAATTAATATCTATTGGTGCAGGTGTTTGTTTACATTGAGACAGTAGTGCATTAGTAGATTATTTTAAAGTAGATTATTAAATCCCACACATAACTGTTCATAACATCGCTTTTTGAATTTCACTGATGGTGCAGATTAAACTTCAGGCAGAGATCTAAGGACTGCAGAAGATTCAGTAAAAATTCAGTTTTGTGTCATGCTGCGACAAAATCTGGACTGAGACTGGTTTCAGTTCCTCCGGTGTATGAAACGTAAAGTTTACATTGAAAGAGTAAGTTCTGACCCGTGTACAGTATAGACAAAACCTTTATATTATTTATATAGATTTTATAGAATTTTTTTGTAGTATTTCACTTAAAATCTATATTTTCAGTGTATTATTGGAGTATACACTTTGAGGTTAAATATTTTTCCAATTGTTTTTCTCCTTTTTTTTTCCATAAAAAGTCTGCTCTTTAACATTTCTACCACTCTTTTTTTCACCCTTTTTTTTCCAGAAACACCTGTCTTTTTCTTTTTTGTACTTTCTTCTTTCCTCTTAATTGTTCATGCTTTTGACCATCTCTCTGTGTCTCTCTCTCTCCCTCTCTCTCTCACACACACACACACACGCGCACACACACACACACTGGCAATTTTAGAAGAACCTGATTGGTGGTCAGATGGTGATCAGGTGACCAAGCCAAGCGGTCAGTGCTCACACCGAAGCCCAGCCGAGTCATAGCCTTTGTTCATCAACTACACACACACACATACACACACATACACACACATACGGGCAAGCACACGCCGCACCCCGGCTGTGCTATACACGTGTGCATTCAGCAATGGCCTGAGTGCAGAGGTTAATATGTGTGCCGATCTGCAGCGTGTGTGTCTTTGTGCGAGCGTGTGTTAGCGCGTGTCTAATTGAGGCGTGTGTGTGAGTGAATAAGTGTGAAATGCAGAGGGGTGCAGTTGTATGTGAGGGGATAAAAACCTCCCCCTCACCAGCCCATTTCCGAAAGCGTAACCCCCTCCGGTGCTCTTATTGTGGGGTGCAGCAGGGCGGGAGGGGGGTATGGAGGGGGGTGTTGGGGGTGCACTCCATTTAGCAAGCCGAGCTTGACCGTGACCTCAGATTCACAATACACACACACACACACACACACACACACACACACACACACAGAAACTATGATACACAATAATGCAAACACAAGCGGTGGGCCTCTAATGTACACACACACACACACACACACACACACACAGAGCCAGGGTATGTACAGCAACATCCCCCCCCACCCCCCCACCACCACCACACACACTCATACCCAGAGTCTATACAACACACACACTCACATACGCATAGACAGGGCCTATATAACGTGAACACACACACGTAATAGATGTCCTGAGAGCGACCGTTTTTAAAAAAAAATCTGTTTATTGTGTGTGTGTGTGTGTGTGTTCCCTCATCACCTCCACGTGTTAGCATGTTACGATATAAATGAAGGTGGACGTGAGTGTGGTGGTGATGATGATGTGTATAATTTTGTTTTGATGCTCGTTTGCTCTTCAGTGTAATTGGTTCCAAACCCCTCTTCTTCTTTCTCCTCCTCAGGATGTCTGAGTAACCTCCCTCCCAGTGTGAAGAAGATCTCGAACTCTTACGAGGAGCGGAGGAAGCAGGCCACGGCCATCGTGCTGCTCGGCGTGATCGGGGCCGAGTTCGGGGCGGAGATCGAACCACCCAGGCTGCCCTCTCGCCCCAGGACCAGCGGCCAGGCGCCCGATGGCTTCGGCCTCACCACCGGAGGCTCCAACTACTCACTGGCACGCCACACCTGTGAGTTACACTGCTCTCTCTCTCTTTCTCTCACACACACACACATACACACCATGAAATTTAGATTACTGTTTATATCCACCACTATTTTTATCATAACAGCTACATACACTGACTGTTGGGGTTTAATTGAGAATGATGTTTTTTGCTGCTTATGTAAATGTTTAAGGGTGAATGTTAGTATTTGATGGTGAGTGTTATTTTTGTGGTTACGGTAGTGACTGGTGGTGAATGTTGGTGTCTGATGGTGAATGTTGGTGTCTGATGGTGAATGTTGGTGTCTGATGGTGAAGGTTGGTGTCTGATGGTGAAGGTTGGTGTCTGATGGTGAAGGTTGGTGTCTGATGGTGAAGGTTGGTGTCTGATGGTGAAGGTTGGCGTCTGATGGTGAAGGTTGGCGTCTGATGGTGAAGGTTGGCGTCTGATGATGTCTGATGGTGAATGTTGGTGTCTGATGGTGAATGTTGGTGTCTGATCGTGTTTGATGGTGAATGCTAGTGTTTGATGGTGACTGATAGTGGATGTTGGTGTCTGATGGATGAATATTGGTGTCTGATGGTGAATTTTGGTGTTTGATGGTGTTTAATGGTGAATATAGATTTCTGAAGTTCCTTGATGGTGAATGTCGGTGTGTGCAATAGTAAATGTTGGTGTCTGGCAGTGTTTTATGGTAAATGTTATTATTTATTGATGTCTGATGGTGAATATTGATGTCTGATGGTGTTTGATGGTGAATGTCGGTGTCTGTCAATGTTTGATGGCTATTACTGAATGTTGTCACTTTGTGGAATCATTTGTACATATTTAATGGAAAACGTCGGTGTGTGATGTCAGTACAGGTTGATGTTTTAGCTTCATCTACATGTTTAACTCTCAGCATACACACGTGGACAAAATTGTTGGTACCCTTCGGTCAATGAAAGAAAAACTCACAATGGTCACAGAAATAACTTTAATCTGACAAAAGTAATAATAAATAAGAATTCTATGAATGTTAACCAATGAAAGTCAGACATTGCTTTTCAACCATGCTTCAATGGAATTATTTAAAAAGATGAACTCATGGAACAGGCCTGGACAAAAATGATGGTACCCCTAACTTAATAGTTTGTTGCACAACCTTTTGAGGCAATCACTGCCTCAAACGATTCCTGTAACTGTCAATGAGACTTCTGCACCTCTCTGCAGGTATTTTGGCCCACTCCTCATGAGCAAGCTGCTCCAGTTGTTTCCGGTTTGAAGGGTGCCTTTTCCAGACAGCATGTTTCAGCTCCTTCCAAAGATGCTCAATAGGATTGAGGTCAGAGTTCATAGAAGGCCACTTTAGAATAGTCCAATGTTTTCCTCTTAGCCATTCTTGGGTGTTTTTAGCTGTGTGTTTTGGGTCATTGTCCTGTTGCAAGACCCATGACCTGCGACTGAGACCCGGCTTTCTGACACTGGCCAGCACATTTCTCTCTAGAATCCCTTGATAGTCTTGAGATTTCATTGTACCCTGCACAGATTCAAGACACCCTGTGCCAGATGCAGCAAAGCAGCCCCAGAACATAACAGAGCCTCCTCCATGTTTTACAGTAGGGACAGTGTTCTTTTCTTGATATGCTTCATTTTTCCGTCTGTGAACATAGAGCTGATGTGCCTTGGCAAAACGTTCCATTTTTGTCTCATCTGTCCATAGGACATTCTCCCAGAAGCTTTGTGGTTTGTCAACATGTAGTTTGGCATATTCCAGTCTGGCTTTTTTATGATTTGTTTTCAACAATGGTGTCCTCCTTGGTCGTCTCCCATGTAGTCCACTTTGGCTCAAACAACGACGGATGGTGCGATCTGACACCGATGTTCCTTGAGCATGAAGTTCACCTTGGATCTCTTTAGAAGTCTTTCTGGGCTCTTTTGTTACCATTCGGATTATCCGTCTCTTTGATTTGTCATCAATTTTCCTCCTGCGGCCACGTCCAGGGAGGTTGGCTACAGTCCCATGGATCTTAAATTTCTGAATAATATGTGCAACTGTAGTCACAGGAACATCTAGTTGCTTGGAAATGGTCTTATAGCCTTTACCTTTAACATGCTTGTCTATAATTTTCTTTCGAATCTCCTGAGACAACTCTTTCCTTCGCTTTCTCTGGTCCATGTTGAGTGTGGTACATACCATGTCACCAAACAACACAGTGACTACCTGGAGCCCTATATATAGGCCCACTGACTGATTACAAGATTGTAGACACCTGTGATGCTAATTAGTGGACACACCTTGAATTAACATGTCCCTTTGGTCACATTATTTTCAGTATTTTCTAGGGGTACCATCATTTTTGTCCAGGCCTGTTCCATGAGTTTATTTATTTATTTATTGGATTTTTCCCCGATTTTCTCCCCAATTCCTCCCCGTCACTAGGGGGCTCCCACATTAAGGCTACTACTACCACTCAGCCGGGAGGGCCGAAGACTATCACGTGTTTCCTCCACATCTTTTCGAACTGCTCGCCCGCGCACCGTTGGGGGCGGCGTAACACACTCAGAGGACAGCGCTATCCGCTCCCTCCGTTACAGCCCCTGACTGGCTTCGGCCCTCCCGGCTGTAGAGCCGTGATTAATGTAGGAGCACTATGTACCTCTCATCCCTCCCCTCTGAGAGAGCTCGGCCAATCAGCTCTCTCTAGACCTCCGGCTGCGAGAGGTTACAGCATCACCCGGGATTCGAACTGGCGATCTCCGGATGATAGGGCGAGCGCTTTAACCACTGAGCCCCTCGGAGGCCCGAGAAGCATGGTTGAAAAGCAATGTCTGACTTTCATTGGTTAACATTCATAGAATTTTTTTAATTATTACTTTTGTCAGATTAAAGTTATTTATGTGACCATTGTGGGTTTTTCTTTCATTGACCGAAGGGTACCAACAATTTTGTCCACGTGTGTATGAGCAGTACTTTGGGTTGATTCCAAATGTGTGCACTACAGGTCAGTGTGTAGCCAGAAGTGCTGCTGTGTGACTGTTCTGTGAGTAGAAAAAGAAAAGAGAGAGTGAGAGAAAGCGACTAGCTTTCGTTCTTTCATGAAGCGTAACCGAGTTAAAGCCAGCTGCCCTGAGAACCAATCAGTGTTAGGTGTGATGGCTGCAGTCCAGCGCAGAGTGATCAATGCCATTGAACCTGTACGTCCTCCTTACATACTGCCTCATAGACCTGAGAGAGAGAGAGACTCACTCACCCAATACCTCATCCCATGCTCTCAATACCTAGCTCTATCCCCTGAGAGCTGACTTTATCAAGTGTGTGAGGTGAGGTAATGTGGGCTCAGCTTGTTAGAGTCACGTGACCCTAAAGTCTGCGGGTTGAAGGGACCGAACGAACAAAGGCAGCTGCTAGGGAGAGACGCAAACTTTTATCTAACCTTTCTGATGGGCAGAAGGTGCTGAGAGTCGAGTTCGTTAAATGCTAACTGTGTGTGTGTGTGTGTGTGTGTGTGTGTGTGTGTGAGTGAGAGAGAGAGAGAGAGAGAGAGATTTTATTTTAATTTTAAAAATTTTATTTCATGTTTTTTTTTATGTCTTCTCTCTCTTTGTCTTTTATTTTATGCTGGTGTGTGTGTATAGGGGTGTGTGTGTGTATTGTGAGTGTATACAATAGGTGTGTGTGTGTGTATTGTGAGTGTATAAGTGTCTGTGTGTGTGCATTATGCATGTATACAGTAGGTGTGTGTGTATTGTGAGTGTATACAATAGGTGTGTGTGTGTTGTGAGTGTATAGGTGTGTGTGTGTGTGTGTGTGTGTTGTGAGTATATAGGAGTTTATGTGTTGTGAGTGTATAGGAGTTTGTGTGTTGTGAGTGTATAGGTGTGTGTGTATGTACACACGTGGACAAAATTGTTGGTACCCTTCGGTCAATGAAAGAAAAACTCACAATGGTCACATAAATAACTTTAATCTGACAAAAGTAATAATTTAAAAAAATTCTATGAATGTTATCCAATGAAAGTCAGACATTGCTTTTCAACCATGCTTCAACAGAATTATTTTAAAAAATTAACTCATGGAACAGGCCTGGACAAAAATGATGGTACCCCTAGAAAATACTGAAAATAATGTGACCAAAGGGACATGTTAATTCAAGGTGTGTCCACTAATTAGCATCACAGGTGTCTACAATCTTGTAATCAGTCAGTGGGCCTATATATAGGGCTCCAGGTAGTCACTGTGTTGTTTGGTGACATGGTGTGTACCACACTCAACATGGACCAGAGGAAGTGAAGGAAAGAGTTGTCTCAGGAGATTCAAAAGAAAATTATAGACAAGCATGTTAAAGGTAAAGGCTATAAGACCATTTCCAAGCAGCTAGATGTTCCTGTGACTACAGTTGCACATATTATTCAGAAATTTAAGATCCATGGGACTGTAGCCAACCTCCCTGGATGTGGCCGCAGGAGGAAAATTGATGACAAATCAAACAGACGGATAATCCGAATGGTAACAAAAGAGGCCAGAAAGACTTCTAAAGAGATCCAAGGTGAACTTCATGCTCAAGGAACATCAGTGTCATATCGCACCAGCCGTTGTTGTTTGAGCCAAAGTGGACTACATGGGAGACGACCAAGGAGGACACCATTGTTGAAAACAAATCATAAAAACGCCAGACTGGAATATGCCAAATTACATGTTGACAAGCCACAAAGCTTCTGGGAGAATGTCCTATGGACAGATGAGACAAAAATTGAACTTTTTGCCAAGGCACATCAGCTCTATGTTCACAGATGGAAAAATGAAGCATATCAAGAAAAGAACACTGTCCCTACTGTGAAACATGGAGGAGGCTCTGTTATGTTCTGGGGCTGCTTTGCTGCATCTGGCACAGGGTGTCTTGAATCTGTGCAGGGTACAATGAAATCTCAAGACTATCAAGGGATTCTAGAGAGAAATGTGCTGGCCAGTGTCAGAAAGCTGGGTCTCAGTAGCAGGTCATGGGTCTTGCAACAGGACAATGACCCAAAACACACAGCTAAAAACACCCAAGAATGGCTAAGAGGAAAACATTGGACTATTCTAAAGTGACCTTCTATGAGCCCTGACCTCAATCCTATTGAGCATCTTTGGAAGGAGCTGAAACATGCTGTCTGGAAACGGCGCCCTTCAAACCGGAAACAACTGGAGCAGCTTGCTCATGAGGAGTGGGCCAAAATACCTGCAGAGAGGTGCAGAAATCTCATTGACAGTTACAGGAATCGTTTGATTGCAGTGATTGCCTCAAAAGGTTGTGCAACAGACTATTAAGTTAGGGGTACCATCATTTTTGTCCAGGCCTGTTCCATGAGTTTTTGAGTTTTCCATTTTTTTTTTATAATTCCGTTGAAGCATGGTTGAAAAGCAATGTCTGACTTTCATTGGTTAATATTCATAGAATTCTTATTTATTATTACTTTTGTCAGATTAAAGTTATTTCTGTGACCATTGTGAGTTTTTCTTTCATTGACCGAAGGGTACCAACAATTTTGTCCACGTGTGTATATGTTGTGAGTGTATGGGTTTTTTTTCTCTCTTTGTCTTTTATTTTATGCGTGTGTGTTGCTGTGTGTTGCTGTGTGTGTGTTGCAATGTGTTGCTGTTTGTGTGTTGCTGTGTGTGTGTGTTGCAATGTGTTGCTGTGTGTGTGTGTTGCAATGTGTTGCTGTGTGTGTGTGTTGCAATGTGTTGCTGTGTGTGTGTTGCAATGTGTTTGGGTGTGTGTGTTGCAATGTGTTTGGGTGTGTGTGTTGCAATGTGTTTGGGTGTGTGTGTTGCAATGTGTTTGGGTGTGTGTGTTGAGTGTAAAGGTGTGTGTGCGTTGAGTGTAAAGGTGTGTGTGCGTTGAGTGTATAGGTGTGTGTGTGAGTTGCAGTGTGTGTGTGTGTTGCAATGCGTTTGTGTGTGTGTTGTATTGTGTGTGGTAGTGAGTGCGTGTTGTAGTGTGTGTGCGTGTTGTAGTGTGTGTGCGTGTTGTAGTGTGTGTGCGTGTTGTAGTGTGTGTGCGTGTTGTAGTGTGTGTGCGTGTGTGTGCGTGTGTTGTGGTGCGTGTGTGTGTTGTGGTGCGTGTGTGTGTTGTGGTGCGTGTGTGTGTTGTGGTGTGTGTGTGTTGTGTGTGTTGTAGTGGTGTGTTGGTGTGTGTGTGTGCGTGTGTGTTGTAGTGTGCAATGTGTTTGTGTGTGTGTGTTGTTGCAATGTGTTTGTGTGTGTGTGTTGTTGCAATGTGTTTGTGTGTGTGTGAGTGTATATGTGTGTGTGTGTTGTGAGTGTATAGTTGTGTGTGTGTGTGTGTGTGTTTTTGTGTTTGTGTGTCTGTCTTGCTGTGTGTGTGTCTGTCTTGCTGTGTCTGTGTGTGTCTGTGTGTGTCTGTGTGTGTGTGTGTGTCTGTGTGTGTGTGTGTGTGTCGCTGTGTGTGTCGCTGTGTGTGTGTGTGTGTCGCTGTGTGTGTGTTGCTGTGTGTGTCGCTGTGTGTGTGTTGCTGTGTGTGTCGCAATGTGTTTGTGTGTGTGTGTCGCAATGTGTTTGTGTGTGTGTGTCGCAATGTGTTTGTGTGTGTGTCGCAATGTGTTTGTGTGTGTGTTGCAATGTGTTTGTGTGTGTGTGTTGAGTGTATAGGTGTGTGTGTTGTGAGTGTATAGGTGTGTGTGTGTGGTGAGTGTATAGTTGTGTGTGTGTGTTGAGTGTATAGTTTGTGTGTGTTGAGTGTATAGGTGTGTGTGTTGAGTGTATAGGTGTGTGTGTTGAGTGTATAGGTGTGTGTGTGTTGAGTGTATAGGTGTGTGTGTTGAGTGTATAGGTGTGTGTGTGTTGAGTGTATAGGTGTGTGTTGTGAGTGTATACGTGTGTGTGTTGTCAGTGTATAGGTGTGTGTGTGTGTGTTGAGTGTATAGTTGTGTGTGTGTTGAGTGTATAGTGTGTGTGTGTTGAGTGTATAGTTTGTGTGTGTTGAGTGTATAGGTGTGTGTGTGTTGAGTGAATAGGTGTGTGTGTGTTGAGTGTATAGGTGTGTGTGTGTTGAGTGTATAGTTGTGAGTGTATAGTTGTGAGTGTATAGTTTGTGTGTGTTGAGTGTATAGGTGTGTGTGTTGAGTGTATAGGTGTGTGTGTGTGTTGAGTGTATAGGTGTGTGTGTGTGTTGAGTGTATAGGTGTGTGTGTGTGTTGAGTGTATAGGTGTGTGTGTTGTGAGTGTATACGTGTGTGTGTTGTGAGTGTATAGGTGTGTGTGTGTGTGTTGAGTGTATAGTTGTGTGTGTGTTGAGTGTATAGTGTGTGTGTGTTGAGTGTATAGTTTGTGTGTGTTGAGTGTATAGGTGTGTGTGTGTTGAGTGAATAGGTGTGTGTGTGTTGAGTGTATAGGTGTGTGTGTTGTGAGTGTATAGTTGTGAGTGTATAGTTGTGAGTGTATAGTTTGTGTGTGTTGAGTGTATAGGTGTGTGTGTTGAGTGTATAGGTGTGTGTGTGTGTTGAGAGTATAGGTGTGTGTGTGTGTTGAGTGTATAGGTGTGTGTGTGTGTTGAGTGTATAGGTGTGTGTGTGTTGAGTGTATAGGTGTGTGTGTTGTGAGTGTATACGTGTGTGTGTTGTGAGTGTATAGGTGTGTGTGTGTGTGTTGAGTGTATAGGTGTGTGTGTGTGTGTTGAGTGTATAGTTGTGTGTGTGTTGAGTGTATAGTGTGTGTGTGTTGAGTGTATAGTTTGTGTGTGTTGAGTGTATAGGTGTGTGTGTGTTGAGTGAATAGGTGTGTGTGTGTTGAGTGTATAGGTGTGTGTGTTGTGAGTGTATAGTTGTGAGTGTATAGTTGTGAGTATATAGTTGTGTGTGCGTGTGTGTGTTGAGTGTATAGGTGTGTGTGTGTTGAGTGTATAGGTGTGTGTGTGTTGAGTGTATAGGTGTGTGTGTGTTGAGTGTATAGGTGTGAGTATATAGTTGTGTGTAGGTGTGTGTGTGTTGAGTGTATAGGTGTGTGTGTTGTGAGTATATAGTTGTGTGTGTTGAGTGTATAGGTGTGTGTGTGTGTTGAGTGTATAGGTATGTGTGTGTTGAGTGTATAGGTGTGTGTGTGTTGAGTGTATAGGTGTGAGTATATAGTTGTGTGTGTGTGTTGAGTGTATAGGTGTGAGTATATAGTTGTGTGTAGGTGTGTGTGTGTTGAGTGTATAGGTGTGTGTGTTGTGAGTATATAGTTGTGTGTGTTGAGTGTATAGGTGTGTGTGTGTGTTGAGTGTATAGTTGTGAGTATATAGTTGTGTGTGTGTTGAATGTATAGGTGTGTGTTGAGTGTATAGTTTGTGTGTGTTGAGTGTATAGTTTGTGTGTGTTGTGAGTTTATACTGTAGGTGTGTGTGTTGTAGTGTGTGTGTGTCTGTTGTAGTGGGTGTGTCTGTTGTAGTGGGTGTGTCTGTTGTAGTGGGTCTGTGTGTTGTGTGTGTTGTTGTGTGTGTTGTGTGTGTTGGTGTGTGTTGTGTGTGTTGTTGTGTGTGTGTGTGTTGTTGTGTGTGTGTGTGTGTGTGTTTGTTGTAGTGTGTGTGTGTGTGTTGTAGTGTGTGTGTGTGTGTTGTAGTGTGTGTGTGTTGTTGTTGTAGTGTGTGTGTGTGTTGTAGTGTGTGTGTGTTGTTGTTGTAGTGTGTGTGTGTTGTAGTGTGTCTTGGTGTGTGTTGTAGTGTGTGTGTCTTGGTGTGTGTCTGTGTGTGTTGTAGTGTGTGTTGGTGTGTGTTGTAGTGTGTGTGTCTTGCTGTGTGTCTGTGTGTGTGTGTGTCTTGCTGTGTGTCTGTGTGTGTGTGTGTCTTGCTGTGTGTCTTGCTGTGTGTCTGTGTGTGTGTGTGTCTTGCTGTGTGTCTGTGTGTGTGTCTTGCTGTGTGTGTGTGTGTGTCTTGCTGTGTGTGTGTCGCTCTGTGTGTGTCGCTCTGTGTGTGTCGCAATGTGTGTGTCGCAATGTGTGTGTCGCAATGTGTTTGTCGCAATGTGTTTGTCGCAATGTGTTTGTGTGTGTGTGTGTGTGTTGCAATGTGTGTGTGTTGCAATGTGTTTGTGTGTGTGTGTGTTGCAATGTGTTTGTGTGTGTGTGTGTTGCAATGTGTTTGTGTGTGTGTGTGTGTTGCAATGTGTTCGTTGCAATGTGTTTGTGTGTGTGTGTTGCAATGTGTTTGTGTGTATGTGTGTTGCAATGTTTGTGTGTGTGTGTGTGTGTTGCAATGTGTTTGTGTGTGTGTGAGTGTATAGGTGTGTGTGTGTGTGTGTGTGGAATGTATAGGTGTGTATATGTAGTATATAGTTCACACTACATCACATCACTATTTATTCTATAGCACAAGTCACTTTAAGTACAAAACACTTTATAGCATACTTGCACACCCCCTGGACATCTCTATTTATATTATGTTTCCACACTGTACACCTAGGTTCACCTAGGCTTTATTATATTTCTTGTATCATATATATATATTTTTTTCTACATTTGCACCCAGGTTTTCTTATTCTCTTATATTTTTTATATTTTTATTTTCTTATATTTTTCTTATTGTGTATTTTTACTGTACATATATTTTATTATTTTATTCTTAGTTAAATCTATTTCTACGTTCTTTGTTATATTCTTTCGTGTAAATAGTCTTAAATAGTTTTTATTCTAAGGTCACGGGCAGTCGCCTAAGCATTTCACTGCATATCGTACTGTGTATGACTGTGTATGTGACAAATAAAATTTGAATTTGTGTTGACTGTATAGGTGTGTGTGTGTTGAGTGCATAGGTGTGTGTGTGTGTTGAGTGTATAGGTGTGTGTGTGTGTTGAGTGTATAGGTGTGTGTGTGTTGAGTGTATAGGGGTGTGTGAGTTGAGTGTATAGGTGTGTGTGTGTGTGTTGAGTGTATAGGTGTGTGTGTGTGTTGCGTGTATAGGTGTGTGTGTGTTTTGCGTGTATAGGTGTGTGTGTGTGTTGCGTGTATAGGTGTGTGTGTGTGTTTGTGTTGCGTGTATAGGTGTGTGTGTGTGTTTGTGTTGCGTGTATAGGTGTGTGTGTATGTTGAGTGTATAGGTGTGTGTGTTGTGAGGTATATAGTTGTGAGGTATATAGTTGTGTGTGTGTATAGGTGTGTGTGTGTGTGTGTGTGTGTTGAGTGTATAGGTGTGTGTGTGTGTTGTGAGTATATAGTTGTGAGGTATATATTTGAGAGGTATATAGTTGTGTGTGTGTGTGTGTGTGTGTGTGTGTGTGTGTTGAGTGTATAGGTGTGTGTGTGTGTTGAGTGTATAGGTGTGTGTGTTATGAGGTATATAGTTGTGAGGTATATAGTTGTGTGTGTGTGTGTGTGTTGAGTGTATAGGTGTGTGTGTGTTGAGTGTATAGGTATGTGTGTTGAGTGTATAGGTGTGTGTGTGTGTTGCGTGTATAGGTGTGTGTGTGTTTTGCGTGTATAGGTGTGTGTGTGTGTTGCGTGTATAGGTGTGTGTGTGTGTTTGTGTTGCGTGTATAGGTGTGTGTGTATGTTGAGTGTATAGGTGTGTGTGTTGTGAGGTATATAGTTGTGAGGTATATAGTTGTGTGTGTGTGTATAGGTGTGTGTGTGTGTGTGTGTGTGTGTGTGTGTTGAGTGTATAGGTGTGTGTGTGTGTTGTGAGTATATAGTTGTGAGGTATATATTTGAGAGGTATATAGTTGTGTGTGTGTGTGTGTGTGTGTGTTGAGTGTATAGGTGTGTGTGTGTGTTGAGTGTATAGGTGTGTGTGTGTGTTGAGTGTATAGGTGTGTGTGTTATGAGGTATATAGTTGTGAGGTATATAGTTGTGTGTGTGTGTGTGTTGAGTGTATAGGTGTGTGTGTGTTGAGTGTATAGGTATGTGTGTTGAGTGTATAGGTGTGTGTGTGTGTTGAGTGTATAGGTGTGTGTGTGTGTTGAGTGTATGTGTGTGTGTGTGTTGAGTGTATGTGTGTGTGTGTGTTGAGTGTATGTGTGTGTGTGTGTTGAGTGTATAGGTGTGTGTGTGTGTTGAGTGTATAGTTGTGTGTGTGTGTTGAGTGTATAGTTGTGTGTGTGTTGTGAGTGTATAGTTGTGAGTATATAGTTGTGAGTGTATAGGTGTGTGTGTGTTGAGTGTATAGGTGTGTGTGTGTTGAGTGTATAGGTGTGTGTGTGTTGAGTGTATAGGTGTGTGTGTTGAGTATATAGTGTGTGTGTTGAGTATATAGTGTGTGTGTTGAGTGTATACGTGTGTGTGTTGTAGTGTGTGTGTTGTAGTGTGTGTGTGTGTGTGTCTGTGTGTGTGTTGTAGTGTGTGTGCGTGTTGTAGTGCGTGTTGTAGTGTGTGTGTGTGTCTGTTGTAGTGTGTGTGTCTGTTGTAGTGTGTGTGTCTGTTGTAGTGTGTGTGTGTGTGTGTGTGTGTGTGTGTGTGTGTGTGTGTGTGTTGCAGTGTGTTGTAGTGTGTGTGTGTGTGTGTGTGTGTGTGTGTGTTGTAGTGTGTGTGTGTGTGTGTGTGTGTGTGTGTGTGTGTGTTGTAGTGTGTGTGTGTGTGTGTGTGTTGCAGTGTGTTGTAGTGTGTGTGTGTGTGTGTGTGTGTGTGTGTGTGTTGCAGTGTGTGTGTGTGTGTTGCAGTGTGTGTGTGTGTTGCAGTGTGTGTGTGTGTTGCAGTGTGTGTGTGTGTTGCAGTGTGTGTGTTGCAGTGTGTGTGTGTGTTGCAGTGTGTGTGTTGCAGTGTGTGTGTGTGTTGCA
This sequence comes from Clarias fuscus, assembly GCA_030347435.1. Taxonomy (NCBI): domain Eukaryota; kingdom Metazoa; phylum Chordata; class Actinopteri; order Siluriformes; family Clariidae; genus Clarias; species Clarias fuscus. Next base: position 30,127,857 of record CM059212.1, read on the forward strand.
GTGTGTTGCAGTGTGTGTGTTGTAGTGTGTTGCAGTGTGTGTGTTGTAGTGTGTGTGTGTGTTGTAGTGTGTGTTGTAGTGTGTGTGTGTGTGTGTGTGTGTGTGTGTGTGTGTGTGTGTGTGTTGTAGTGTGTGTGTGTGTGTGTGTTGTAGTGTGTGTGTGTGTGTGTGTTGTAGTGTGTGTGTGTGTTGTAGTGTGTGTGTGTGTGTTGTAGTGTGTGTTGTAGTGTGTGTTGCTGTGTGTGAGTGTTGCTGTTTGTGCGTGTTGGTGCGTGTTCCTGGGTGTGCGTGTTGCTGGGTGTGCGTGTTGCTGGGTGTGCGTGTTGCTGGGTGCGCCCGTTGCTGGGTGCGCCCGTGTTGCTGTGGGTGCGCGCGTGTTGTACCGGGTGCGCGCGTTGCAGTGTGTGTGTTCCCATGTTTGTGTTGCAGTGTATGTGTTCCCATGTTTGTGTTGCAGTGTATGTGTTCCCGTGTTTGTGTTGCAGTGTGTGTGCGTGTGTGTGTTGCAGTGTGTCTGTGTGTGTGTGTTGCAGTGTGTCTGTGTGTGTGTGTTGCAGTGTGTCTGTGTGTGTGTGTTGTAGTGTGTGTGTGTGTGTCTAGGATGCGTACGCTCAACCTTAGAGAATGGTTCTCAGTGTTTGATGAAGGCTTCCCTCCTTTTTTCTGAAACACAAAGCATCACACCTGAGGGCAGTGACAAGGTCAGCTAACAGCAACACCTGAGCTCAACGTAGAACACACACACACACACACACACACACACACACACACACACACACACACACACACATTCTTTTTGCAGCAGCATGAGGCCTTACAGAAGAGTGTCTTTCATTTTCAAGGCTGATGATCTGCTTTAGTGTTTGTGTATAACTGCCAGTCATGCCTTGAAGCGTTGTATGTTTACCACACACACACACACACAGATTTCAGCAGCAGCAGCAGCTCTTTGCTGTAGTGTGTGTCAGTGTGGCTCTCTGGAGACAATAAAGGGACATTGCCTACACACACACACAACCACACACACTCTTCATGGCATCTCTCTTTGTAGAGTAGCCTTTGGAGCACAATTTTTACCTCGCTGTCTTTTACACATACACACACACACACACACACACACACACTTGGTCTACCTCAGGCAGACACACACACACACACACACACACACACACACACACACACACACACACATTCTTTTTGCAGCAGCATGAGGCCTTACAGAAGAGTGTCTTTCATTTTCAAGGCTGATGATCTGCTTTAGTGTTTGTGTATAACTGCCAGTCATGCCTTGAAGCGTTGTATGTTTACCACACACACACACACACAGATTTCAGCAGCAGCAGCAGCTCTTTGCTGTAGTGTGTGTCAGTGTGGCTCTCTGGAGACAATAAAGGGACATTGCCTACACACACACACAACCACACACACTCTTCATGGCATCTCTCTTTGTAGAGTAGCCTTTGGAGCACAATTTTTACCTCGCTGTCTTTTACACATACACACACACACACACACACACACACACACTTGGTCTACCTCAGGCAGTGTTAAATAATTTAGCATCTAAGAAGCCTTCTTTTTCTTTCTTTTTTATTTATTTGTATTTATTTATTAATTTTTTTGGTGGCCAAGGGACAGGTCAGCCAACAGCTCTTCCCAGATTGTGTGTGTGTGTGTGTGTGTGTATGTGTGTGTGTGTGTGTGTGTGCAGAGGTGCCAGTCGAGACTCCGGTCCCATTGAAAGACTTACGCTTCCCGAGTCTCCAAGCTAGAAGAAGCCAAACACACCAAGTCCGAAACCCATGTGACACATTCAAATCTTTTACAACATGAATTATTAACTAATAAATTTTATTCTATTATTTTGTGGCTTGTGCACGTGTTTCCTGAAGTCAGGGGTCGGGTTTAATGAGAGGGTGAAGTCTTGTTTGCTAAAGCCGCGAGTCGGGTTTAGGGAGAGAGGGAAGATGGACTCGCCCTGAGTTCCCAGTGATCCAGATACCCTCTGCCCTCTGCACCTGTCTGACTCATCCAGGTGCTGAACTGGACTCCATGTTAACTTGAACATCTTCTGTTGTATTGAACGTCCAGCTGCCTGACACATATGTCGGCATAAAATCCCTGCTATCCGTTATCACCCAAATGAGGAGGGGTTCTTTGTTGAGTCTGGTTCCTCTTAAGGTTTCTTCCTATTTGCCATCACCGGGATTTTTTCCTTGCCACTGTCACCGTTGCCCTTGGCTTGCTCATCAGGGACAGTCTGATTATTATGATCTACACACATTTTACCCATCCATAATTTTCTTTTAATTTTGTGAAGCTGCTTTGTTAAAAGCGCTCTATAAATAGAATAGAATTGAATTAAAGGAGGTTGGGATAGCTCAGTGGTTAAGGCATTGGAATTTGGTCCAGAAGGTCCCAGGTTTGAACACCACCACCACCACCAAATTACCCCTGTTGGGCCCTTGAGCGAGGCACTTAACCCTCAACTGCTCAGAAGAATAATGAGATAAAAAAATGTACGGTGCTCTGGATGAGGGTGTCTGCCAAATGCTGTAAATGTAAAGCGGGGAGTCAGGTTTAATGAGAGAGTTAAATCGGGTTTGCTGAAGCTGGCAGTCAGGTTTAGTGAGAGAGTGAAGTCGGGTTTGCTGAAGCTGGCAGTTGGGTTTAATGAGAGAGTGAAGTCGGGTTTGCTGAAGCCGGAAGTCGGGTTTAGAAGAGAGAGTTAAGTCAGGCTCATTGAAGCCGGGAGTCAGGTTTAATGAGAGAGTGAAGTCGGGTTTGCTGAAGCCGGAAGTCGGGTTTGCTGAAGCCGGAAGTCGGGTTTGCTGAAGCCGGAAGTCGGGTTTAGGAAAGCAAGTAAGGCCGGGCTCCCTGAAGGCAGGAGTCGGGTTTAGGGAGAGAGTGAAGTCAGACTCACTGAAGCTGGGAGTCGGGTTTAGGGGGAGAGTGGAGTCAGGTAATGTGGCTTTTCGAATCTGGCTGAATGTAATTTATGTTACACTTTGATTACTGATTTCTGTACAGCTTGGGTGAAATGCACCCTCTGCTTTCTGTTCGCCTCAGTTTCTGTTCGCCTCACTGCCATAATAAATATTTCAACCCTAATTTTCTCCAGAATGCTGCATTTTCCTCACAACTTTCTGCTTAACTCCAGCTTAGCCAGCAGGTGAAGATGAATTCCTGTAAAAATCGATCGGAGTTCCCCTTTAAGAGGACTCTTAAAGACCTGTAGCCTCCCCTCCATTTCCCTTCTTGCACCTCCTTCATCCCTTCTCCTTCTCCATCTCTTCATCCCCGCGGCTTCTCTCTCCTTTCCTCTCAGTCCACTCGCATTGATTTTGCCTTCGCTTTTGATTTGACCGTGGCCGGGGCTGTGGAGGCACAGACAGAGGAAGAGAGGAAGGGAAAAGGAGGAGAGAGAAGAAAGGAAGAAGAGAACGACTCTGAGGGAGAGGCCAAGGGTTCTGCTCTGTAAAGCTGCAGTACATGCTGACCATCATTGATGAAATACTTTGTTCTTATTTCGGTTTCAGAACTTTGTCCACTTCATCCAGTCCATCCTGCCGTCTCTGTTTTTTTTAAACACCGGTATGATGCAGAAAGAGAGGGGCGCAGGATTATTTATTTATTTTTTAAAGTTTTTTATTAAAGATCACAGACATGTCGACAACCAAGGTTTCCATTTGGAGTAAATTTTTTAGTTATTATTTTGAAACACGTTCTGGTTCAAAGTGATCAAAAAATGTTCTGTAAGCAGACGTTTGTCTAACTTTGTCTAATCTGCGGAACGTAAGAAACAAACTAGTTTCAAAGACGTTTCACTGCGTTAAATGGAAAAAATTTCGATGGTCTTTGATGAATAAAAACATACGTGGGTGAGTCAAAAATTATCCGCACTCTGGCTGTAGAAAATATTTTAGTTAACTTTGAGAAAAGACAAATACATTGTTTTCGCAAACAATATTAGTTTTCGCAAAGTTTGCTGCTAAAGTGCTTTTAGATCTTTTGTTTCAGTTGTTTCTGTGATGTCCTGAAATATAATTACAAGCACTTCATACGTTTCAAAGGCTTTTATCGACAATTACATGACATTTATGCAAAGAGTCAGTATTTGCAGTGTTGGCCCTTCTTTTTCAGGACCTCTGCAATTCGACTGGGCTGCTCTCAATCAACTTCTGGGTGAAATCCTGACTGATAGCAACCCATTCTTTCATAATCACTTCTTGGAATTTGTCAGAATTAGTGGGTTTTTGTTTGTCCACCCGCCTCTTGAGGATTGACCACAAGTTCTCAATGGGATTAAGATCTGGGGAGTTTCCAGGACATGGACCCAAAATTTCAACGTTTTGGTCCCCGAGCCACTTAGTTATCACTTTTGCCTTATGGCACGGTGCTCCATCGTGCTGGAAAATGCATTGTTCTTCACCGAACTGTTGTTGGATTGTTGGAAGAAGTTGCTGTTGGAGGGTGTTTTGGTACCATTCTTTATTCATGGCTGTGTTTTTGGGCGAAATTGTGAGTGAGCCCACTCCCTTGGATGAGAAGCAACCCCACACATGAATGGTCTCAGGATGCTTTACTGTTGGCATGACACAGGACTGATGGTAGCGCTCACCTTTTCTTCTCCAGACAAGCCTTTTTCCAGATGCCCCAAACAATCGGAAAGAGGCTTCATCCGAGAATATGACTTTGGCCCAGTCCTCAGCAGTCCATTCACCATACTTTTTGCAGAAGATCAATCTGTCCCTGATGTTTTTTTTTTTGGAGAGAAGTGGCTTCTTTGCTGCCATTCTTGACACCGGGCCATCTTCCAAAAGTCTTCGCCTCACTGTGCGTGCAGATGCGCTCACACCTGCCTGCTGCCATTCCTGAGCAAGCTCTGCACTGGTGGCACTCCGATCCCACAGCTGAATCCTCTTTAGGAGACAATCCTGGCGCTTACTGGACTTTCTTGCACACGCTGAAGCCTTCTTAACAAGAATTGAACCTCTTTCTTTGAAGTTCTTGATGATCCTATAAATAGTTGATTTAGGTGCAATCTTAGTAGGCACAATATCCTTTCCTGTGAAGCCATTTTTATGCAATGCAATGATGGCTGCACATGTTTCTTTGCAGGTCACCATGGTTAACAATGAAAGAACAATGATTTCAAGCACCACCCTCCTTTTAACATGTCAAGTCTGCCATTCTAACCCAATCAGCCTGACATAATGATATCCAGCCTTGTGCTCATCAACATTCTCACCTGAGTTAACAAGACGATTACTGAAATGATCTCAGCAGGTCCTTTAATGACAGCAATGAAAGTTTTTTTCGGGATTAAGTTAATTTTCATGGCAAAGAAGGACTATGCAATTAATCTGATCACTCTTCATAACATTCTGGAGTATGTGCAAATTGCTATTATAAAAATTTAAGCAGCAACTTTTCCAATTTCCAATATTTATGTAATTCTCAAAACTTTAGGCCATGACTGTACATGCATGCAGGGCTGCTTTCAGGCGACCAAACGGGTAAAAGTGTGATGAAGTGACATCAGAACTATAGGGAGGACTCTTGTCACTTTAACACCTCAGAGTGTCGACAGTGTGGGCAGAAGTGTGCGGACGTTCATCAGATATCAGTCCTTTGTGTTTAATCTGACGTTTAGTCTTCAGCTCTTCAATAAGCGTCTCTCTGTAACGAGCACTGTTGATTGTTGAACCTTTTTCCTGATAATGTTCCAATACTTCTGGCCATTGAAAATCCCGGAAAACTGTCAGCATTGATGAATTTTCCAGCTGATGGCCAACTTTTTAACTTTTTCTGAAGGATGTTTCCGTTCCATACTCATGCCGTTTGCTCTCAGACTCGTAGTAATGAATCCGTGTCTCGTGATTGTCTTTAATAAACTTTCACCTTCCCGCTAAAAATCGCTCCAAATTTTGTTCGCAGATATACAAACACTTCTCTTTATGCTCTTCTGTGAGTTGTTTCAGCACCAGGTATATCCTCAGACCAAATCCATATTTACTCACATCGCAGTTACAAATGAACTGATGTAAAACGTTCACACCTGCACCAGCAGCGACTGGGGAGACGGGAGGCTCGAACAGAAAGCGCTGATGAGACGGTGCGGCCAACAGGAGCTTTAATATAACTTGGAGTGCGGATCATTTGTGACTCACCATTTGTGACTTTTGAGTAAATCACTGTGGTGTAAAAGGAATAAAGCACTTTGTGACATTAAGTACAGTAACTTTGCTTAGCATTAGGCCATATCACTCCATCGATGAAGATTGAGTATTATTATTATTATTATTATTATTTTCCAATAAGATCATGCTTGATGTGGTTTACACCAAATTTCTTTGATTTAAATCTTTTAGGCAGCACTGAGCACTTTAAACACAAGAATGCTATTATGAAAATTAATATTAATATTAAATCTAAAAGTGTTACTAGGTCATTTAATAATATTTTTTAAAAAAAAGCAATTAATTTATAATTGTAGCATGTAATAAATCACATTAACAGCATTAGCATTTTTGTGAACTCTTTAAAAAAAAAAAAAAGATCAGAGTTACAGTACCCCCGTCCAATTCCTAATCCCCCCCCCCTGTACTTTTCTTTTCTTTCCGCTCTCTAATTAGCTCCTCAGCGCCTCACCCCTAATGTGACATGTTTATTGCCTTAACTAACAACTCATTAGCCCGCTGGATGTTTTGTCAATATTAATTTATTCATTGACGCTGGGTCGACGCTTAAACCAAGATGTCCGCTCTGAGGAACAGGGCCAACTCTCTCTGGCCCGCCTCCAGTCCGGGGGTGCGGTAAATTTAGCTCCGTGCTCTGGGTAATTAGCTGATCTACTGCTGCTCGGGGAGCGGAGGTGTTAAATCCTGTTTGGGAGGCTTGGTCCTTCGTGGTGGGATTTTTTATTTTCTTCTGGTCATGACAAGACCTAACACTAGTCAGGGTGTAAAAACTTGTGTATTTCTCTAGACCTCTAGATGTTTTTCGTACTACATCGAGAGCCAGGTTTTAAGAAAGTGATTATATTAACATTTATATTTTATTCTTTAGATTTATAGAGCCATTATATTGCTGAATATTACGTTTAGCTACAGCGTGAAATGCTAGTCTGCTAGCTAAATTTAATGCCGTTTTTTGTTTGATTGGATATGATCAAATTAACAATGCAAACTAGCATAGTTAAATGCTTTGTAACTAATATAAGTGATCTCGCATTTATCGAGCTAGGTAATTGGGTTAAGTTTTCCTTCACCATGAGTTCCTCTGTTTAATGCTATTTCCAATATTTCCTCAAGAGAAAGTGAAGAATTACTAATTTAATCAGTTCTGGAGTTCCTCAGGCGAAATTTCATATTGTGAAATGCATTTTCCCATAGGGAATAATGTAAATGCAGATGATCCGTTCTAGCCACCTAAAAATATTACCAATATTGCCAATTTGCAACACTATAATTATATTTTTGCATATAAAAACAATCAAAACATTTAGAAAAGACATGTAAATTAAGTAAAATATGAACTAAATAGATATTAAACCTTACTGTATTCATGATTCACCTTAATTCATGATATCTCTTGTCACCGGCTGCTTTAAAAACCAAACTGAAAGTGGCTCCCTTTTCTTCTTGCTACCGTTCTTGATAACATTCTTGGGACTCATGGTGCTGTGTCTACATTAAGTCTTGCACAAAATACAAAAAAAAAAAAAAAGGCGTTCTGTTCTGCTCGTCCCGGTCGCTCGTATCCTGAAAATGCTTCGTATGCCGCGGCAAATTTCTTGCAAAATTTCTCAAGGCAAGTATTTGCGTGGCTCTGTTTGTATGCCGAGGTACCGCTGTATATATTATGTAATTCCATAACTGGATGAAATGAATGAATGAATCTTGGATTATTTACCTAAAGACTCACCTGGACGCGTTTTATTCATTAAATATCCTACATGACGTTATTTATAAGTCATGGCTAATGCAAGGTTGTCGTGTCTAGGAATCAGACACATTAGTCAGTGTTGGCTTTTTTTTTTCTTCTTTTTTTGTTTAGCACGCACACGCGCACACACCCACCTGCGCATGCTGAAGTCCCGGGTGACTTAATGAGGCGCACGTTCACGCCTCGAGTTCATTTAAACAGAGTTTAGGCAACGACGCTCGGCTGCATGAGAACATTGATCTCGAGGTGTAGGAAGTTAGTGATGATGCGGCTGGGATGTGTGACGTGTGTGTGTGTGTGTGTGTGTGTGTGTGTGTGTGTGTGTGTGTGTGTGTGTGTGTGTGTATGTAGGAGACGAGGACAGGATTCTGAGGCTCAATCGATTCCAGCCTCCGAAATGTGTGGGTGTACACTGACTGATAAACCACTGGGGAAAGGGTACACACACATGCACTCGTGCACACACACATATGAGGTTAATAGTCTGGACATGCTCGTGGTCATGTCCTGAAGTAGCAGATGAGGTGTGATACGAGTCTCTCACACACACACACACACTATATCTCCAGGCTCTGTGTAGACTCCTATAGCGTGAGAGTCTGAGTATCAGCTACGTTACTGTCCATCTTCGTAACCACAGCTGTTCACCCTATTCTGTATCCCCGTGTCCATGCAGAATCCTGTGGTGACTAAAGTCCCTGTGATTGACAGGGGAGAGGGAATATGCCCCTCCCACCCCGACAGCACAGACTGTTTTAGTCTCTATTCCTCTGTCTCAAGGTTGCTGTTTCCATACCTCTGTCTCTGTGTGCCCATCTCTGTTCTTCTGTCTCCGCGCCACCGTCTCCGTTCCTCTGTCTCCACGCCGCCGTCTCTGTTCCTCTGTCTCCGTTCCTCTGTCTCCGCGCCGCCGTCTCCGTTCCTCTCTTTGTGTCTCCGTTCCTCTGTCCCTGTGTGTCTCCGTTTCTCTCATTGCGCGACCGTCTCCGTTCCTCTGTCTCTGCGCCGCCGTCTCCGTTCCTCTGTCTCTGCGCGGCCATCTCCGTTCCTCTGTCTCTGTTGCGCTCTCTCTGTTCTTCTGTCTCTGCGCCGCCGTCCCTGTGAAACTGTCTGTTTTTTTTGTAACTTTCTGGCTCTGTCTTTCATGTGGTCTTCTCTGTCTCTGTTTCTCTGTCTTTTTGTCTAGCTGTCAGTCAGACTGTGTAGCAATTTGTCTTTGTTTAGCTTTCCTTGTTCCTGTCCGTCTCTATAGCTGTCTGTCTTTGTAGGTGTCTGTCTCTGTGCTTTCAATATAACATCAATGCATGAATAATTTTATAATTAGGAGGAACTGCATAGACCTTTTTTTTTTCTACTTCATGTATCGTCTCTCTCTCTCTGTCACACACACGGATACACACGTGGACAAAATTGTTGGTACCCTTCGGTCAATGAAAGAAAAACTCACAATGGTCACAGAAATAACTTTAATCTGACAAAAGTAATAATAAATAAGAATTCTATGAATGTTAACCAATGAAAGTCAGACATTGCTTTTCAACCATGCTTCAACGGAATTATAAAAAAAATGAACTCATGGAACAGGCCTGGACAAAAATGATGGTACCCCTAACTTAATAGTTTGTTGCACAACCTTTTGCGGCAATCACTGCAATCAAACGATTCCTGTAACTGTCAATGAGACTTCTGCACCTCTCTGCAGGTATTTTGGCCCACTCCTCATGAGCAAGCTGCTCCAGTTGTTTCCGGTTTGAAGGGTGCCTTTTCCACACAGCATGTTTCAGCTCCTTCCAAAGATGCTCAATAGGATTGAGGTCAGGGCTCATAGAAGGCCACTTTAGAATAGTCCAATGTTTTCCTCTTAGCCATTCTTGGGTGTTTTTAGCTGTGTGTTTTGGGTCATTGTCCTGTTGCAAGACCCATGACCTGCGACTGAGACCCAGCTTTCTGACACTGGCCAGCACATTTCTCTCTAGAATCCCTTGATAGTCTTGAGATTTCATTGTACTCTGCACAGATTCAAGACACCCTGTGCCAGATGCAGCAAAGCAGCCCCAGAACATAACAGAGCCTCCTCCATGTTTCACAGTAGGGACAGTGTTCTTTTCTTGATATGCTTCATTTTTCCGTCTGTGAACATAGAGCTGATGTGCCTTGGCAAAAAGTTCCATTTTTGTCTCATCTGTCCATAGGACATTCTCCCAGAAGCTTTGTGGCTTGTCAACATGTAGTTTGGCATATTCCAGTCTGGCTTTTTTATGATTTGTTTTCAACAATGGTGTCCTCCTTGGTCGTCTCCCATGTAGTCCACTTTGGCTCAAACAATGACGGATGGACACTGATGTTCCTTGAGCATGAAGTTCACCTTGGATCTCTTTAGGAGTCTTTCTGGGCTCTTTTGTTACCATTCAGATTATCCGTCTCTTTGATTTCTCATCAATTTTCCTCCTGCGGCCACGTCCAGGGAGGTTGGCTACAGTCCCATGGATCTTAAATTTCTGAATAATATGTGTAACTGTAGTCACAGGAACATCTAGCTGCTTGGAGATGGTCTTATAGCCCTTACCTTTAACATGCTTGTCTATAATTTTCTTTCGAATCTCCTGAGACAACTCTTTCCTTTGCTTCCTCTGGTCCATGTTGAGTGTGGTACACACCATGTCACCAAACAACACAGTGACTACCTGGAGCCCTATATATAGGCCCACTGACTGATTATAGATTGTAGACACCTGTGATACTAATTAGTGGACACACCTTGTCCCTTTGGTCACATTATTTTCAGTATTTTCTAGGGGTACCATCATTTTTGTCCAGGCGTGTTGGCTGTTTTTATTTTTTAATAATTCTGTTGAAGCATGGTTGAAAAGCAATGTCTGACTTTCATTGGTTAACATTCATAGAATTCTTATTTATTATTACTTTTGTCAGATTAAAGTTATTTATGTGACCATTGTGAGTTTTTCTTTCATTGACCGAAGGGTACCAACACTTTTGTCCATGTGTGTACATCACAGTGTCGACAGCTCCGTCACTCTCATGTTTTTTTTTCTCTAGCTGAAGTGTTTGTCCACAAGCTCAGTTATTTCGCTCTGTCGTTCTCTGTTGCCGCAGTAATTAAGAGTGCAGACGAGCCTGTACCTCAGCGACCTGTTGCTGGTGAGCAGACGGAGATGGATGGTGGTGCGAGGAGGATAATTGTGTCTCTGATTATTTAGCAGTTGATTCATCAGCAACAACATAAAAATTGATCTGGGCGACTGACACACGGGCCATGTAGAGGCTGTGTCTTTTGGTGTGTGTGTGTGTTCTAAGAGTGTGTGAATTTGTTTCTGGTTTTTACACAAACAGTGTGGTCATAATTTGCAAAATGAGTGTGTGTGTGTGTGTGTTGGCCTTTGTACTCCTGCCTTGACAGTGATTTTAGCCTTCAGATTGCGTGTGTTTGTGTGCACGTGTTTGTGTGCACGTGTGTATGTGCACGTGTGTGTTGGGTATATGTCAATTTCTCAAACAGATTGACAGAACTTCATTCTCACTCTCCCTCCACACACACGCACACACACACACACACACACACACACACACGCGCACACACACACACACACACGCACACACACACCAGCACACAGTGTGTCCCCTAAATGTCTTTCGCTGTCTCCAGGCACCGTCGCAGTGGAGATTTAAGGCTGTAAAGAGGCGGGAAAGTAAAAAAAAAAAAAAAGAAAAGAAAACTGGCTTCCATTATGTCACCAAGTGTCTGAGCCGATGATTTTCAGCCAGCCACACATACACACACTGCGGACAAGTTTTTCTGTCTATATGTGGTGTATATACGCATTGTCCATGCAGTGTGTGTGTGTGTGTGTGTGTGTGTGTGTGTGTGTGTGTGTGTGTGTGTGTGTGTGTGTGTAGGGGTTGCAGCTGTGTTTCTCTAGTCTAGGTGACTAGGCAGAGTTTTTGAGGTATGGAGGGTATTTGAGAGGTGTGTGTATGTGTGTGTGTGTGTGTGTGTGTATACACGTATGCTCTGAGGGATGCTCCTGGCATGGTTATTGAGGAGTTCCTGCTGCAGTGCGTGTGCCTCCATTTCTCACCTCAGCACAGGTGTGCAGTGTGTGTGTGTGTGTGACACAATAAGTGTCTCTCTGGAAATTGTTTGTTTCAAAACAAAGTGTGTCCTACTGTATGTATGGAACCTGTTATAGATTGTTCTAACTTTCTCTCTCTTTCTCTCTCACAGGTAAGGCCTTGACGTTTCTCCTCCTCCAGCCCCCGAGCCCCAAACTCCCCGCCCACAGCACGATCCGCCGCACAGCCATCGATCTGATTGGCCGAGGCTTCACCGTCTGGGAGCCGTACATGGACGTCTCGGCCGTGCTCATGGGCCTGCTGGAGCTGTGTGCCGACGCCGAGAAACAGCTGGCCAAGTGAGTACACACGCGCGCACACACACATTTTTTTACTCAGTTTCTTCCTAAACACTCCAATGTCGCACACCTGGGTCTCAGATGAGCTCAGAAAACAATAGAATTTGCATTTTTAATTTAGGAGCAATATAAATATAGAAAAAAAACGTAAATATAATCATGTATAGAAATAAAAATAAAATATTCATAATCACACAACATATATATATATAGCGGAAAATGTGGTCTGTGGTTTATAAATAACATTAAATCAAGAAACTGTAGGTCAAATAAAAAGGTATACTGCTGTAAATATAATAAAACACAATTCCCTGGAGAAACCGTGAAGTAGGGGGTGCAATGGAGCACTTTTTAGTAGCCAAATAGTTGTTTCACTATGAGTGTCAAGGTGAGGACGTTCCTGATCACGACTGCACTGTGCAAGTGTCTGAACGAGGACGGTTCTCGCCCGTTATACGAGTGTCTGGGCGAGGTCAGTCCCGATCATGACTGTGCCGTGCAAGTGTCTGAACCAGGACAGTCCTGATCACGACTGCGCGGTGCGAGTGTCTGGGCGAGGTCAGTCCTGAGCGTGGCCGCGCTGTGCGAGTGTAAGGGTGATGTCGTCCAGTGCGTGGCGTCCCCCATATGTGCAGCCGGGGATGCAGGATACCGCGACGAGGACGCAGGCCGTAATGTGATTGCAGGACATTAATATGATGTAAGGACGTCTGCCACGCTGGACGGCTTGAGCTTTAAGAGGAGAAGGGAGACCCATATGTCTGCAGGTCAGCATGGGCCGGGCCACCCCGCTAACCGGGTTAGGCGTTTGAAGGATACCCCCGGACCTGGCTCACCTCGTTAAGACGAAACCCGATCACCGCTGCGGAGTTATTATCAATATAAATACGTCTGCCTTTTTTAGTGACGCGAGCTGATAATATAGTTAGCGCAAAATGGCACTCATTTATCAGGCGGGAGAGAGGGACAAGGGAGGGGACGAGAAACGGGTGACCGCTAAACGTGGAGGGAGATTTGTTGCTCTGTTTCTGTCGGCCTCTCACTCCATCTCTCTTTATGCCTCTTTCTATTCCCTTCCCTCTCTCTCTCTCACACACACACACACACACACGCACGCACACACACACACTCTCTCTCTGTTTATCTGTATCTCTGTCTCTCTTGCTTGCACTTTCTCTTTTCAAAATTCTCCTGTCCTTATGTCTCTTTCCCTCCCTTTTTTCTTTCGTTCTTACTTACTCACATTGTCTTTATTATACTGTATGTCCCTCTGTCTGTCCCTTTCTCTGTTTTCCTCTCTCTCTCTCTCTCTCTCTCTCTCTCTCACTCTCTCTCTCTGCTATCCCCTGTTATACACACACTTCGTCTTCATCCCTATCTTGCTACTCTCTCTTACTCACTCACTCGCAGCCTCTTTATCTCCATCTCTGTCTCTTTCTCATGCAGTTATGTTTCTCTCTCTTTCTTCCTCCATTTATCTCTTCCTGTCTTTCTCTTTTAGCCTGTTGACAGTATAATGACACACTCCTCTGTCTGACCGCTACATCAAAATGGCTGACATGGATTATTATCTTTTTTTTTTCTTTTTCTTTTTTTTAGCACAAATTAACTCTTCAGCCTAAGGAGTGTGTGTGTGTGTGTGTGTGTGTGTGTGTGTGTGTGTGTGTGTGTGTGTGTGTGTGTGTGTGTGTGTGTGTGAGTGAGTCAGACAGACAGACAGACAGAGCATGTGAACAACGTATGTGTGTGTGTGTTGAAGCAAGAGATATTGATCTACATGTTTCTGTATTTCTCTTATTCCTGTGTGTGATCGTGTCTCAGTGAAAACCTTCACACGCTCCACATTCGACCTTTTCATTCGGATATAAATCCTTAAACCCAAAGTTTCCCCCGGAGTTCACATCACAGTAATAAACAACAAACGTCTTTTCTGATTTCACCACGCTATGCTGGCGTCACTCTTGTTTCTTTCGTCTCTGTCAGTCCTATCTCTCTTTTCCTCTCCTGTCCCTCTCATCTCTCTTGTACCCTTTTTTCCCCTCCTGTCCCTCTTCTTTCTCTTGTGCTCTTTTTCCCTTCTGCCCCTATCGTCTCTTTTGTCCACTTCTTCCTTTCTGTCCCTATCGTCTCTTTTGTCCTCTTCTTCCCTTCCGTCCCTATCGTCTATTTTGTCCCTTTCTTCTCATTTGTCTCTCTCATCTCTCCTGTCCATTTCTTCCCCTCTGTCCCTCTCATCTCGCTTGTCCATTTCTTCTCTCATTTCTCTTGTCCATTTCTTCTCTCTCGTCTCTCTTGTCCATTTCTTCCCTCCTGTCTCTCTCGTCTTTTTTGTCCCTTTCTTCCCCTTTGTCCCACATCTCTCTCGTCCCTTTCTTCCCTCCTGAAACCCTCTCATCTCTCTTGTCCCATTCTTCCCTCTCAGCGCTCTCGTCTGTCTTTTTCCTCTCATCCTTCTCATTTTTCTCATCTCTCCTAACAATTTCATCCCTCTTGTCTCTTTTCTCTCTCCTGTGTCTCTCGTCCCTCTCATCTCTCTTGTCCATCTCGTCTTTCTTGTCCCTCTCATCTGTCTTGTCACTCCCGTCTCTCTCGTCTCTCCTGACCCTCTCGTCCCTCTGGTCTCTCTCGTCTCTATGCTGCTGCTTGTGTTTACGCTTTACTGGAACAGCGTGTAAGATCGAGAACCTGCTTTACCCCGATCGCTCTTCTGATCAAAGTTATTGATCGGTTATTGGCAGAGGGCTGGAGCTTTAGAGCTTTAGAGACAGAGGATCAGTCACTTAATCCCTCATTTACACACATCTACAGATCTGCAGATCTCCCTCAGTTTCCCCGCCTTTACCTGCGTCCAGCGGCTCGGAGACGAGACCGGTCCAAACCGCGGTTTCCACTCAGACGCTCCTGGACTCTGGCTTTTGTTGTGTTTTGTTTTGTTCGGTTGGTTTTATTTTTCCTCCATCATTAATTCTTCTTCTGAGTTTGTTGTTTTATTGCTGTTATTTTATGTTGTTTTAAAGTTGTCTGCTTTTTGTTTAGGTGTTTTGTCTCTCATTAAGTTCTTAGTGAGGTGTTATTTCATTCTTCTAGTTTTGATGTTGTTTTTGTTTTAGTTTTAGTTTTTTGCCTTGCTTTGAATGTGTAGATCATTAAGTTTTCTGCTCTTTGCGTGTGTGTGTGTGTGTGTGTGTGTGTGTGTGTGTGTGTGTGTAAATCCTCCAGGCTGTTCTCTCTGCATTAATTAGTCTCCCATTGGCTGTGTCAGTGTTCACCAGAGCAGAAACTCATCACTTCTCCTGCTCTTACACACAAACACACACCACTGCAGCTCTCTTTGTAAAATATTAATTCATGGTTGGATTTAATAATAATAATAATAATAATTAGAATTTCAGTAAATATTTTGCTTTGTTGTGGCTAACATAAGGTTTATACAGTGATTTGTTATACCAAATTATATGTAACACAAAAGGTTTTTTATTATTGTTATTATTATTATAAAAATATATATATTATTACTATTATTTTTCAGCACTCGGGTAGCAGTGCCACTTTCTGGGATTATTCGGCTTTAAGCAAAACAGACACGTCTTTCTCTTTTTACAATCAAACATTTAACCTATAATATTGTCTCATTTAATTCTCTTCATTATTTAACTTGTAAAATAATGTAACTAGTAATAATACTGATTCAACCCTTTGACCGGCTAGAAATAATGCGTTACTTTACTTTTTTTCTGGAATTAAAAAATAATAAAATCAAACAGAATTCTGGATTCTTTTTTTTTCCAGGAAGCTGAATGAGTCTGATTTGTCTCTTCTTTTAAAAAAGAAAAAAAAAATCAAACAGTCTGCATTGGTTTATTGGGCCATAATTCAATAAATAGAAACGGAGCAACATTATAAATCATTACAGTAACAGAATATGTGTGTAATATTAAGACACGAGGCATGATAACACTTTTTTTTATTTCAGACCTGAAAACTGATGCAGTAAAAAAAAAACACAAACAAACAGGAAAATATGTACACACAGATGTCTCGCACAATTCCACAGCTTCACAAATCCAATAAATATAATTAAACAAACGCTGAACCAAACTTAAAATTAATTGTCTTCACAGAATAAAACATAAACATTTACAGGTTTGACTGAACTATATATATATATACTTTTTTTTTGTTGATACATTTTTTTTGGTATTTAATCATATCCAAAATATCTCTAGACATAAAATCGATATTTATCACTGCACAAACATTACAATTAATAACGATCGTTCTAAACATAAATTCTGCCGTGTGTAAATATTAAAGCATCTTAAACAAATAAAACCTCTGACCTGATCAGTGATTAGACTCGATCCCAGTCATATCAGACTTAAGGCTGAGCCCAGTCTCCCCTTCGCATTTTAATCCTGTGTATCCTGTGTTTGAGCACTCGCTGCGTCTCGGCTTTGAACAAACGAAGTTTATTGACCGGTTCGTTGCTCGAGCTTTAGCGAGGACGCTGGCTGGAAGTCGTGCGCATGCAGATGTGCTGATCGCAAAAAAATAATCCCTTTATTCTGATAACTAGACATCCGGAGAGCTTTCTCACGATGAGGCGGGAACATGTGTACACACACACACACACACACACACACACACACACACACACACACACACACACAAACAAATTCCTGATCCTGGAGGATGTTTGTGTTTGAGCAGGGAGTACTGTAAAACATATCCATTTTAAAATAATTAGAATTGTAATGCTAATAATTATAATCAAAATATTATAATACGAAGAATCTATATTATAAAATCTAGATCTATTTATTTATATATATAATGTGATTTTGATTAATAAATTATGTATTCATTCAAAAATATTTTTGTTAGTAAATAAATTGTAACAATTTTTTTTTAAATATTAACAATATTAAAAAGCTTTTATTGCTGCTGCTGTAATATTGTATATAATTTTAATTAGTTTATTTTATCCCATATTTATTGATTCTTAATACTGCTAATTTTTTTCTGCTATTAAAAAAATTTGTTTTATTAATTATAAATAATTAAGTGACTTCAAATAAAAGAACGTTGCAAAATATCAACAAAGTAAAACCTTAGTATTTTCAGATGTTTTGATGGGTTTTATATTTTATTTTTGGTTACTAATAAAACTAAATTTTGTTAACTAATTTCTTTAAGAATTTTAAACAGACTTTAGTTTCTAGACATGTCTAGAAATATAAATGTATTTTTATTTTATATACAATTAAATATATTTTTGTTTTTGTCATAATCAAGAAAATATCAGAAAATAAAACAAGTAAAATGAATGAATAAAATAAATAGATGAATGTATAAATTTTTACAGATGTTTTGGTTTTTAATCTTATTAGATTACTGAATTTTAGCTCATAATTGAATTTATATACGGTATATAATTTTTGTCATTATTTAATTTATATAGAGAATTAATTGAATGCAGGAAACCTCCAGAGAACATGATATAAAAAATATTTTGATTGTTTTTAATTATACAAAAAGTAATAGATAAATTAAAAACGATTGACAGAGTGAATGATGACATAAAATTGACCTGATAGCTTTGTGGGTGTGGCCTAATGCTAATATGCTAATGAGCATCCTGGATTGACAGCATGCAGTTTAACTGAATGTCATGTATTTCAGTGTTAAAGCTGAAGGTGAGGAAACTTCTGACGCTGTTACTTTTCCGGTTTCTTATCTTAATGCAACAGCTTGCTAAAAACATTGATTAATTTTAGCCATTATTTGTGTGTGTGTGTGTGTGTGTGTGTGTGTGTGTGTGTGTGTGTGTGTGTGTGTGTGTCTAAAACTTTATGCTTAGGGCATAAACCTGTAAAAGTAAAGATTAAATAATATGATCAGTGATACTGACATGTTTATCCTGCTACTATTACACTGCCGGTGTGTGTGTGTGTGTATCTGGCTGTTTAATAAATGTTTATACATTTATTAAATAAATTGTACAGCCATGTGTTTATATTTATATATATATATATATATACTTGACAGAATTATTGTCAGTATGTGTGTGTGTGAGAGAGAGAATGTTTCAGCATCCTTTAGTGAGGTCACAAATACATATATACACATTTTATAAAAATACATATTGCAATATAAAGCGGCATATATGTAACTTTTTTTTTTTTTAGATTCTCCAGCTGTATACTGTGTGTGTGTGTGTGTGTGTGTGTGTGTATTACTGTAGGCATCTCACAGAAGAACATATTATGAAATTTATTCTGCACACCCCCTCAAGCACATAGATGTATTAATCAATATTTGTGATTAACAGATTGATTGAGGATTTACTAGTGTAAGATTAAATCGCGCCTGTAGTTCCTCATCAATCTGCAGAGATATACGAGTTGAAAAAAAAAAGTTTTTGCAACAACTTGTCTTTAGGAGTAGACGTTTAGCTAAGCAGCACAATTTTTTGGATGTTTCTAATTTAATAACTCTATTTCTTTAAATATCACGCCCTTAAGTTACATACCGACGCTTTAAATTTTCTCCCAGAAGAGTTTTTCCTTTTTCATTCCTCTGAGATCGACTTGTTATTTGTAATCCAGCTTCAAACCCGAGCGGTGTGATGTTTCGTTGTGTTGCGTGGCCAAGATCATTAGGCGCTTCATGTGGGTTGGGCGCATCGAGGAGGAGGATGAAGGAGATTGATCAGGAACAGCTGTGCAGCTGGAGCGGCATTGATCAGCGGCGCTAAGCTAACTTTAGCTCAGGAGACCGATCAAACGCCAGACAGGAGTGATTTTTACAGTCTAGAGCCGTCAACATGCGTGTAGTGCTTTACGCATCGACAACATCTCTCTCTCTCTCTCTCTCTCTTTCTTTCTCACACTCTCTATCGCTTCCTCGTTCTCTGTGTGTGTGATATGTGCCGGAGTTGTAGGGCAAGCATTAGGTCGTTATTGTTCTGATGAGTTCAGAAGCAGAAGGAAATCCCAGGTGGTGTGGTGTAAAAGCTCTGTGTTATCATGCCGACAGAACTGTTTCTGGCTTCCAGTTATTACCTCTACTGCCATTACACCGGTCCTGAGAGAGAGAGAGAGAGAGAGAGAGGTGTGAAAGGATGGAGGCAGTAAAGGCCCGATTTGAGTCGAGGAGTTCAGGGATCAGTCACAATGAATATGCGTCTGATTTTGTGATTCACTGAGCCTGTGACTGATTCACCGAGTCAGTATGTAATTCACAGACAGATTCAGTGAGTCTCTGTGTCAGTGAGTCAGTGAGTGATTCGTTGAGTCACACAACAAGTGAGTCAGAAATTCAGTGAGGCAGTAGGAAAGTCGAGCAAGCGGGAAGAACAGAGCTAATGTAAGAAGGATAGAATCAGTAAGAGCGATGTAGTGAGTCAGTCAGCGAATGAATCACTACAGTTCAGTTGAGTATGAAAGAAAACAAGGGATCAGCTGAGTAGGGAGTCAATTAAAAAAAATAAAATAAAAGAGAGTCAGTGTTCGGTTTGTGAGAGATTTAGTCAACGGCCGACTAAGTGAGTCAGGGGCAAGTCAGCAGCGATCGAGTCTGGGGCTGTGTAAGTAAGTGAACTCATATGTGAGACATTAATTTAGTGATTCACTGAATGAGGCAGTTGGTGAATCAGTCAGATAGTGAGTCAGAATAAATGGTTACTGGGCAGGTTGGGGGGTAACGGAAGAAGTAAGGAGTCAATTAGAGGAAAGGGAAAGAGTCAATAAGATACAAGAGTTTGATTTGGTGATTTATTCAGTGTATCAGTGAATGAGTTAGGGACTCGGCAAACAACCAAGTGATTGAGTGAGTGACTCTGGCTCTTAGTGAATCAGTGATGTATTAGCGATTTAAGGATTATCGAGCGAGTCAGTGCGTGAGCCAGTGAGCAGTTCAAGTGAGTTAGTGAGTGATTCGGGGAGTTAGTAAACTATTCAGAGTTGGCAAGCAATTGAAGACGTCAGAGAGGGATTCAGTAACTCAGTGAAAGATTGAGTGAGTCATTCAGTCACATGATTCACTTGAGGGATCAAGTTGGTTATTGACAGGTTCAGGGAGTCAGAGTGCATTCTGTGAATTAGTGAGTGGTTCAGGGAGTCAGTGAGTCAATCAGGGAGTGACTGAGCAATTCACTGAGTCAGTTAGTGATTCATTGACTGAGGAAGTGAGTCAATGAGGAAATTGGTGACTGATTCATGGATTCAGGAAGTGAGTCAGTGATGAGATTGGTGACTGACTCGTGCAGTCGGTGAAGGACTCGTGCAGTCGGTGAGGGACTCGTGCAGTCGGTGAGGGACTCGTGCAGTCGGTGAGGGACTCGTGCAGTCGGTGAGGGACTCGTGCAGTCGGTGAGGGACTCGGGGAGTCGGTGATGGATGAAGTAAAATTAGTCATTTGTAAGCGAGTAAACTGATGTGCATGTGTGCTGGTCCTGTGCAGTGACTGAGCAGTGAAATGAAGAGGCTCTTTTCCAGTAAATACCCCAGAAGTCTGAGAGACAGAGAGAGACAGTGAGAGAGAGAGACAGATGTGCAGCTGAACACCAGCCTGTGATTTTAAAGCCCAAAGGCAGCAGCGTAACATCCCTTAGAATTAAAGATGAAATAAAGTGTGTTTGTGATTTTAAGCCTTTTAGATAGTCATAGCGGAGTGGATTATCGACATCAGGGACATGAGACGAGGCGTAACTCTGTGTCTGTGTCTGTGTGTGTGTGTGTGTGTGTGTGTTTGTGTGTGTGTGTGTGCACACTGGAAAGATTCTGAAAAAAAAAGGATCACATGAGGGTGAGGCGGGAAAAGATTTAAGATATCTGAAATAGAAATCTAGTACAGTGGAACAGAGAGCAGTGCTAGCATAGCGCTAGGAATTAGTGTACCACGCGTGTCACAAGGTTTTGCTCTAGGGCGTACACACACACTTTGATCAGCCAGTCTCGACCCTGATGCATATTCACACACAGACACACAAAGGCACGGGTGATTTGTTAACAAGGGGCCTCACCAAGGCGCAGTTGACTGTGCGATTTGCACGCTGGTGTGTGAAGCATGTGTGTGAGGGAGAGGGAGGGGTGTATTATACGACCATATTGTCCTCAGTCTATTACGCTGCTCCCGTTTGAATGATCCCATTGACCTTGAGCTGACATTATAAGCTGGGTCTAATCTTTTCACTGTATATATTGTAATTAATTCTTTTACCATTTTCCCTCCTCTTTGGTGTGACCGTGTGTGTTTGTGTGACCGTGTGTGTTTGTGTGTATGTTTAGCATTACAATGGGGCTTCCCCTGAACCCGGCGGCCGACTCTGCCCGTTCCTCTCGGCACGCTCTCTCTCTGATCGCCACGGCACGACCGCCTGCCTTCATCACCACCATCGCCAAAGAGGTCTCTCTCTCTCACTCACAGGCGC
>CM059212.1:30154669-30257169 GCA_030347435.1 Clarias fuscus
GGATGGATGTGTGGATGGATGGATGTGTATGTATGTATGGATGGATGGATGGATGGATGGATGGATGGATGGATCAATTGATAAATGTGGTTGGATATGTGAAAGAATAGATGGATGGATGGATGTATTTGTGGATGGATTGAAGGATGGATGGATGTGTGTATGGATGGATGGATGTGTGTATGTATGGTTGTGTGGATGGATGGATGGATGGATGGATGTTTGTGGATATATTGATGTATGTATGTGTGTGTGTATGGATGGATGGATGTGTGTGTGTATGTATGGATGGATGTGTGTATGTATGGATTCATGTATGTATGGATGGATGGATGCGTGTATGGATGGATGGATGGATGCGTGTATGTATGTATGTATGGATGGATGGATGGATGCATGTATGCATGGATGGATGGATGCGTGTATGTATGGATGGATGTGTGGATGGATGGATGGATGTGTGTGTGTGTGTATGGATGGATGGATGGATCAATTGATAAATGTGGTTGGATATGTGAAAGAATAGATGGATGGATGTATTTGTGGATGGATTGAAGGATGGATGGATGGATGTGTGTGTGTGTATGGATGGATGTGTGTGTGTGTGTGTGTGTATGAATGGATGGAGGGATGGATGGATGGATCAGTTGATAAATGTGGTTGGATATGTGAAAGAATAGATGGATGGATGGATGTATTTGTGGATGGATTGAAGGATGGATGGATGTGTGTATGGATGGATGGATGTGTGGATGTATGTGTGGATGGATGGATGGATGGATGTTTGTGGATGTATTGATGGATGGATGTGTGTGTGTATGGATGGATGTGTGTATGGATGCGTGTGTGTATTGATGGATGGATGGATGGATGTGTGTATGAATGGATGGATGGATGTGTGTATATGTATGGATGGATGGATGTGTGGATGGATGGATGTGTATGTATGTATGTATGTATGTATGGATGGATGGATGGATCAATTGATAAATGTGGTTGGATATGTGAAAGAATAGATGGATGGATGGATGTATTTGTGGATGGATTGAAGGATGGATGGATGTGTGTATGGATGGATGGATGTGTGTATGTATGGTTGTGTGGATGGATGGATGGATGGATGTTTGTGGATGTATTGATGTATGTATGTGTGTATGTATGGATTCATGTATGTATGGATGGATGGATGCGTGTATGGATGGATGGATGGATGCGTGTATGTATGTATGGATGGATGGATGGATGTATGTATGGATGGATGGATGGATGGATGCATGTATGCATGGATGGATGGATGCGTGTATGTATGGATGGATGCGTGTATGTATGGATGGATGGATGCGTGTATGTATGGATGCGTGTATGTATGGATGGATGGATGCGTGTATGTATGGATGCGTGTATGTATGGATGTATGGATGCGTGTATGTATGGATGGATGGATGCGTGTATGTATGGGTGGATGGATGTGTGTATGGATGGATGTGTGTATGAATGGATGGATGGATGGATGTGTGTGTATGTATGGATGGATGTGTGGATGGATGGATGGATGTGTGTGTGTATGGATGGATGGATCAATTGATAAATGTGGTTGGATATGTGAAAGAATAGATGGATGGATGTATTTGTGGATGGATTGAAGGATGGATGGATGGATGTGTACAGTATGAATGGATGTGTGTATGGATGGATGTGTGTATGAATGGATGGATGGATGTGTGTATGGATGGATAGATGTGTGTATGAATGGATGGATGTGTGGATGGATGGATGGATCAGTTGATAAATGTGGTTGGATATGTGAAAGAATAGATGCATGGATGGATGTATTTGTGGATGGATTGAAGGATGGATGGATGTGTGTGTGTATGGATGGATGGATGTGTGTGTGTATGGATGGATGGATGGATGTGTTTGTGGATGTATTGATGGATGGATGTGTGTGTGTATGGATGGATGGATGTGTGTGTGTACGGATGTGTGTATGGATGGATTGATGTGTGTGGATGGATGGATGGATGTGTGTGGATGGATGGATGGATGTGTGTATGAATGGATGGATGTGTGTATGGATGTGTGTGTGTGTGTATGGATGGATGGATGAGTGTGTGTGGATGGATGGATGTGTATGTGTATGAATGGATGGATGTGTGGATGGTTGGATGAATCAATTGATAAATGTGGTTGGATATGTGAAAGAATAGATGGATGGATGGATGTATTTGTGGATGGATTGAAGGATGGATGGATGGATGGATGGATGTGTACAGTATGAATGGATGTGTGTATGGATGGATGTGTGTATGAATGGATGGATGGATGTGTGTATGGATGGATAGATGGATGTGTGTATGGATGGATAGATGGATGGATGTGTGTACAGTATGAATGGATGGATATGTGTATGGATGGATAGATCAGTTGATAAATGTGGTTGGATATGTGAAAGAATAGATGGCTGGATGGATGGATGTGTGTATGAATGGATGTATGAATGGATGGATGGATGTGTGTATGGATGGATAGATGGATGGATGTGTGTACAGTATGAATGGATGGATATGTGTATGGATGGATAGATCAGTTGATAAATGTGGTTGGATATGTGAAAGAATAGATGGCTGGATGGATGGATGTGTGTATGAATGGATGTATGAATGGATGGATGGATGTGTGTATGGATGGATAGATGGATGGATGTGTGTACAGTATGAATGGATGGATATGTGTATGGATGGATAGATCAGTTGATAAATGTGGTTGGATATGTGAAAGAATAGATGGCTGGATGGATGGATGTGTGTATGAATGGATGTATGAATGAATGGATGGATGGATGAATGGATGGATGGATGGATGTGTCCATGGATGTTGTGTGTATGGATGTTCAGTGGCAGCATCTGTGTGTGTGTTTCTGTATATTGATGTGTTTTCAAGTAGACACATGCTCACAATTTAACCTTTCCCTCAGAACCACAGTGATACGGGCAGGTGTGTGTGTGTATGTGTGTGTGAGAGAGAGAGAGAGAGAGAGAGAGAGAGAGAGCACCGACAGACAGTTAGATTCAGGCCCACAGCAGAATTGATTGAAGGATTGATTTTAGCTTGTTTACAGTCCTAAAGATCAAATCATCCTCAAATCGCCGTCTGGGGAAACCGAGCCGTCCGCACATATTCACATCCCATAATACTCTCATCTCCGAGACGCCAGAACACGCTGGACTAAACGAGACGGGTGGTTGTGCGCAGGAAGAGCGCACAGAGCGGTGGACGCTATTGAGTGTGAGGCGTGCTGCGTTCACTTGCCCTCAGTACCCTCAGCCCCTGGCCTTAATGCTGCGCTCACAGGCTCATCAGTTACACACACTCGCACACACCCCACACACTTTACATTCGAGTAGGCAAAGTTAAGAGAACACTTCACCGTTGCTAGGCAACTGGATCGGCCGACACCAAAAGAATTCTCGCCACTACTGGGAACCAGGCTAATCAATTAGCCAGCTAGCGGTTGTGGGAAATGTGTGAGCGAGAGTTTATAATAAAGGACAGGAGCGTCCCTCAGGGTAAAACTACACCCTGTCCTGCGCTAATTCTTATGTTTACACCAAAAAACTATAGCAAAGTGTGTGTGTGAGAGAATTCCCAGAGTTAATGGAAGAGATTTGTGAAATAGGTAAGTGTGTGTGTGTGTGTTTGTGTGTGTGTGTGTGTGTGTGTGTGTTCTGCCTGCATAACCATCTGTTGTATCTTTGATCCATGAAGTGGACAGAGTCTGTCTCACAACAGCAACCTCCTATAGCATCCGGCAGCGCTCACGCACTCTAATTAACACTGTGTGTGTGTGTGTGTGTGTGTGTGTGTGTGTGTGTGTGCGTGTAAGAGATTTTCCTCTTTTTCTGTCACAGTTGATTGATGCTATATAATTATTTTTATTTACTTGATTTTTGTTACTGCTTTTTTTTATATAAGTCCCAGAGAGAGAGAGAGAGACACTGTATATTAAGACAGCGAGAGAGAGAAGCAGGCAGGATGAAAAAGGGACAGTAGTTCACAGAATAAGAGAGGAAGGTGAGCAAGACAGGCAGAATGAAGGAGAGAATGTGAGACAGATAAAGAGAGAGGAAGAAAGACAGAATAAGAGACACTCAGGCAGAATGAGAGTGAATCAGATGGACAGAATGAGAGATGGACAGATTGAGATGGAGAACGCGAGAGGATGAGAGAGTCCGACAGATTGAGTGAGTGAGGTAGACAGAGTGTGAGACAGAATGCGGGATAGAATAAGAGAGAGGATGTGAGAGAGAATGAAATACAGAACAAGAGCATGAGTCAGAGAGAGAGAGAGACAATGTGAGACAATGAGAAAAAAACGTTTATTTACAAATACAATGAGACGGACAGAAAAAGAGAGAGGGTGTGAGAGAGACAAACATAATGTCAGACAGAATAATAGAGAATGTGAGACAGAATGAGAGACAGATAGACAGACAATGAAGGACAGCGAGACAGACAAAATGAGAGACAGAATAAGAGAGAGGATGTGAGAGAATGAGTGGCAGAATGGAAGCGCATGAGAGACATCAGACTCAAGAGAAAATTTGAGAGGACGAGGGAGAGAGACAGACAGACAGACTGAGAAACGGACAGATTGAGAGAGTGAGACAGATAGAAGGTTGAGCTGGAAGCTGATGTGAGTCGAGTCTAATTGGGCCCCTGGAGTCTCGGCCACCAGCGCAGTGTCACACACACCGCCTCCAGCTTATCCTTTAAATCTTTAGCCCAGATTCTGATTCTCCTCTAGTCATCTCTCTCTCACACACACACACACACACACACACACACACACACACACACACACACACACACCCAAAGACATGAGATCACAAGCACACTAACTGTGAAAGGTTCTCTTGTGCCGGGGTCGCACACATACACGCACACAAACACATACATACACACACACACATACACACACACACATACACACGCATACACACACACACACACACACACACACACACACACACACACACACACACACACGGTGACCTGAATGATTTACACATTTGTTAGTTTCATCATTTCACATGGAATTAGGGTGCACAAACTTTTGATGTCAGCTCCACACCATAACCAGATGATTATAAGTTATTGATATCAGGCATCGAGCCAATCCTTACTCAACGACTCCGGTACAGCATCTGATGCGACATCAGGCTTAAATGATGTCATACTTAAGGTAATGAAAAGTCGGCACAAAGCTAATGCAGAAACTTTACATTTTTTACATCTTTACGGGTTATACAACTTTTACGTCTTTACATTTTTACAAATTTTACAACTTTACATTTTTACAAATTTTACAACTTTTACATACACTCACCTAAAGGATTATTAGGAACCCCTGTTCAATTTCTCATTAATACAATTATCTAATCAACCAATCACATGGCAGTTGCTTCAATGCATTTAGGGGTGTGGTCCTGGTCAAGACAATCTCCTGAACTCCAAACTGAATGTCACAAAGGGAAAGAAAGGTGATTTAAGCAATTTTAAACGTGGCATGGTTGTTGGTGCCAGACGGGCCATCTGGCACCAACGCAATCTGCTCAGTTACTGGGATTTTCTGGGATTTTCACGCACAACCGTTTCTAGGGTTTACAAAGAATGGTGTGAAAAGGGAAAAACATCCAGTATGCGGCAGTCCTGTGGGCAAAAATGCCTTGTTGATGCTAGAGGTCAGAGGAGAATGGGCCGACTGATTTAAGCTGATAGAAGAGCAACTTTGACTGAAATAGCCACTCGTTACTACCGAGGTATGCAGCAAAGCATTTGTGAAGCCACAACACGCACAACCTTGAGGCGGATGGGCTACAACAGCAGAAGACCCCACCGGGTACCACTCATCTCAACTACAAATAGGAAAAAGAGGCTACATTTTGCACGAGCTCACCAAAAATGGACAGTTGAAGACTCGAAAAATGTTGCCTGGTCTGATGAGCCTCGATTTCTGTTGAGACATTCAAATGGTCAGAATTTGGCGTAAACAGAATGAGAACATGGATCCATCATGCCTTGTTACCACTGTGCAGGCTGGTGGTGGTGGTGTAATGGTGTAGGGGATCTTTTCTTGGCACACTTTAGGCCACTTTAGGCCCTTAGTGCCAATTGGGCATCGTTTAAATGCCACGGCCTACCTGAGCATTGTTTCTGACCATGTCCATCCCTTTATGACCACCATGTACCCATCCTCTGATGGCTACTTCCAGCAGGATAATGCACCATGTCACAAAGCTCGAACCATTTCAAATTGGTTTCTTGAACATGACAATGAGTTCACTGTACTAAAATGGCCCCCACAGTCACCAGATCTCAACCCAATAGAGCATCTTTGGGATGTGGTGGAACGGGAGCTTCGTGCCCTGGATGTGCATCCCACAAATCTCCATCAACTGCAAGATGCTATCCTATCAATATGGGCCAACGTTTCTAAAGAATGCTTTCAGCACCTTGTTGAATCAATGCCACGTAGAATTAAGGCAGTTCTGAAGGTGAAACACCGTATTAGTGTGGTGTTCCTAATAATCCTTTAGGTGAGTGTATTTACATCTGCACATTTTTCCATTTACATCTATCCACATTTTACATCTTTACAACTTTTACACCTTTACAACCTTTCCTTTCCACCATCCTTACACTTAGGAGTTACTCTAGAACACCTGAAACTTTACATTTTTACAAACAAACAACTTTATAACTTAACATCTTTTGCACCTTTCAACTTTACAACCTTTACGTCTGAACATGTTTACAGCTTTACAGTTTTAATATCTTTCATGAGAAGGTCACCATGGCAGGACATAACTGCACCCAACAAAAACAGAATAAGTTTTGGTTAAATGGCCAAGTTAAATATTCAACCATCAATTTTTATTCAAATAAAGACACATGCATATATACACCCACAGCATCCTTAATCTGGTGTAGTTTACACACTTCCTGTGCAGCTCCCCAGCTAGCATCACGCCATTTCAGGTAAAAGCACCCTAAATGGCTTTGTCCTGCTTCGCTGCTGATGGACTAAAACTAAAATACACACACGCACACTCACCAAACATTCTTTATAAGATGGGAAAACCGCCACAGTGTCCCTAGCAGGAGGGGCAGACCATAAAACATAAAATCTTTGCTTATAGATTTTTAAGACTTTAAAATCAGGGCTGTAATGAGGCGTCACTCCGTCACCTGATGTGACAGCTCAATATCTGCTCCCGCCCTCCAACCCCCTCGCGCACATTCCTCCTCTCATCCAGTCGAGGTTCAAAATGTAGAAAACAAAAGAAAAATTAAGTTTCCTTCTCATCATGAGGTTGAGATGATGGAGGTTTCATTTCATTTACGCTTTAATTGTAAGAGATTACTTTTTTATCTTGCTCGTCTCTGAGCCGTCGCGCGTGCCGGCTAATCTCATCTCCCTCCATTACCAGGGCATTTCAGAGCGGTTTCAGGATGACAGGTAGGGAGGTTTATTGCGTTACACGGCCCGCGCGCGTCGTCCTCCGAGCGGCACGCTGGGATTTCGTGTTAGAGCAGAGATGACAAACACGTCAGGGGCTGATCAGATCAGGAAGCAAGATCCGTCCGTAATCGGCGACGCGTCTCAGAGCGCCGCGAGATTGATTTGACGGATATATAAAATCTAGATCTTAGAGTCACCGATTAAAGAGCGTGCGTTTTCTGATGAAGGCTGATGTTACGGCATTATGATGAAGATGAAGCACTCCGGGGCTGATGATGAAAGCTGAAGAAATGCTCGAGTGCGTCGCTTGTAATGGAGCTGTAACTGAAACGCCTCGTCAATTATTCGAGCGAAGGAATAAACAAACTATCTTTTATTTATTTTTTGTAGACTCCAGCACAGGATTGTGTTCATTTAGGGAGAACTTTTAATCATCAGATGTAGAATAAAAGTGATCCAAGTAAATTGACTGAAATATTTAAAACAAAAAAGTGACAAAAATGAGTTTTGTAGTGTAACATTTTATAAATTGTATAAGCGTTTGCGAAGAGTTTATCATTAGGAGCAGGCTTGTGTGTGTGTGTGTGTGTGTGTGTGTGTGTGTGTGTGTGTGTGTGTGTGTGTGTGTGTGTGTGTGTGTGTGTGTGTGTGTGTGTTTTTAATGACTTTATTAAATCTAGGGCTGGGCAAAATGTTATGATATAAAATCGATACCGTGATAAATTGTCACAAAACACTTTTCTTCCATATCGAAAGCATCATGATTACCTTTACTAACAATTTTTTTGAAATTAGCAAATATTTTTAGTTTCTTATTAATTTTTCAAAAGATAGAAATATTTTCCACCCTTTTTTTCTTCCTAGTGCAGCAATGATATTTTGTCAGTCAGCTGATCGATCTATTGTGTATGTTGGGTAGAAAGGTCCTCTAACATTACAAGATATTTTAGTCCCTTGATCCAAACCTGTTCTGTGTTTAGATCTCTACAGGTAAGGTCTTTAGCTCTTTATCTGACCAAAGAACCGTTTGAGGAACGCTTCTGACGTGCCGCTCGAGCAGTTATGGGAATTGGTTCTAATATAATTTTCAGAACTTCATACCCGTCTCATAAAAAATAAATCAGCATCGTGGCAGTAGCGGACAGAACAAGGTTATGAAGTGAATTGCGAGGCTTCAGGATCGCACTCGGCGTTCGGTGATGTGATGATGTTCATGCCCCGGAGCTGTAGTCGAACCTCTCCGAGTCAGACCTCACTGAGAACCTGCAGCCCTTTGATAATACACAAATCCGTTTTTAAACTCTCTCGTGCGCTGTCTACGAGGCTCAATCCAAACCGCTTCGAAAAAAAAAAAACACCTGCTACCCGGATCGGGCCGAGCTAGCGCTAGCGTTAGCGCTTTACAGGAAGTCGATACGCTTGGAGGCAAAGTAAAGAGGAGTTCAATTATTGAGAGAGGTGGGGTAGGTTCTCAGTGAAGAGAGTAAGAAAGAAATGAGGAAACGGAAGAACAGATAGACAACACAGAGGTTTCAGATGGATTCCTTGACACGCTGATTTGTGTTAATATCTTAATATATTCGTGTTTCTTGAATTATTTTTTATGGCCTTTTGTCCAGTCTTTCCCCTAAGTTAAGCACTCCCTGTTAACCAGGGAGGATTAAGAATGAACGAGTGCTTGAAAGAGCCAGTTCTTTCAAAGTGCTGCACATGCGTTGCCATGTAACCCATCCTCATCCTCCTACATGACTTTATAGACACACGTGATTGGCTTGTCTTACTATGATTGACAGGGGAAAAAGAGTTTGCCCCTCCCATTCAGCGAACACGGACAGTTTTGCTCCTTTGGCTCGTCCAGATTAGAAGCCATGATCCCATATCTCAGACTGTTACTAGCTGGTTTATTTTGTCACTAACTTCTTTTCTTGGTGTTGGTGGTGGTGATGATGATGATGGTGGTGGTAATAGTGTTGGTAATTATGATGATGCTGGTAGTGACGATGGAGATGGTGGTGATGGTATTGGTGGAAATCGTGGTGGTGATGGTGTTGGTAATTATGATGATGTTGGTGGTGGCGGTGATGATGTAGATGATGGTGATGATATTGGTGGTGGTGGTGGTGGTGGTGGTGGTGGTGATGATGTAGATGATGGTGATGATATTGGTGGTGGTGGTGGTGGTGGTGATGATGTAGATGATGGTGATGATATTGGTGGTGGTGATTATGATGCTGGTGGTGACGATGGTGATGAAGATGATGGTGGTGATAATGGTGGTGGTGATGGTGTTGGTAATTATGAAGATGCTGGTGGTGATGGAGATGATGGTGGTGGTAATGGTGGTGGTGATGGTGGTAATTATGATGATGCTGGTGGTGACGGTGATGGAGATGATGGTGTTGGTATTGGTGGTCATGGTGGTGGTGCTCTTACAGGTATCAGCATTAAACAACAGTGTGAAATAGTATGTTCTATTTGAAAAGAAAGAAATGTTCTTTCATTTAGCTCTTTAAACACAAAGTTAAAAACAACTCACTGCTGGTTTTTCTCTTGGTTCTCACTGCTCAGATGTGCTCATTTGTAGCATTAAAGGTCAGCTCTTAAATGTAAAAGGTTTAAAATGATCAACTTTAACATGAACAAGCATTTCAAAAGATCAGATTTTAATATTATTTTGGTGGGATAATTTTTTTTTTATTTCATAATATAGAATACAGTGCAAAAGATTTGACAACCTCACTTATCTTCAGCCCAGTCTCTGTATCTGAGCAGTTTCAGAGGAGTGTTTTTTTTTGGGTCACAGTGGAATCATTCAAGCGTAAAAAAAAAGCATCTAACTTCAGGCATAAACCAGTGAGAAACAGGTGCAGAAGGTGAGAGATGATCAGGAGGTGATTAGTTCACTGCTGATGCTGAGTGGTCGGAACAGACGAGGGGAAATGAGGTCGCTGCTGAGACTTACATAAACAACCAATTTGTAAATTGTATCTTCCTGTTTCATTAATTAATTCTACATTATTTAATTTAATTTAATATGAAGAATTGAGGGGGTCAAGACTTTTGCACAGTACTTTACTTAATTTTCGGTATTATAAGTAAGGTGCGTGGTTAGGACACACACACACGCCACAATGAGTTACGCATTAACATGGAGCAGCGGTGGGGGGGGGGGGGCTATAGAGCCGATCATGGAGTAGGACGTGTTTTGTCGGGCTCTTGCTGAATAATAACACTTTTTATGTTAAAATCCTTTTTTTTTTTTTTTTTTTTTCTAGTTTCTTTCACTAACTGGTCGGTAATACGCAACCATAACTTGGTGACAAGTTTAGTAGTTTTTTGGTGTCAGATATGGCTGCGAGCTTGAGAAAATACAAATACAGTGGCTCATCCAGCACTAGGCCCAGCACATCCTCGGCCCTCAGCCCCGTTAGTGAGCCGAGCTCAAGCCGCGCCGCTACTTCATCTCCCTCAAAATCAGAAAAAATGGACGTCAAAGACCTCAAATCCTAAATTCTCTTATCCCTCAAGAGTGACAATTTAACAGTTATTAAAGAAGAATTGAGGAGTGCACTGACCGAAGAACTGAACTCCATTAAGGGCGAGTTACAGACGCTCAAGGCCGAAATCACCAGTTGCGTCGCGACAACTCGCGCAGAAATGGACCAGATTAAGGCTTCTGTGAGGGACATGGAGGGCGGACTGTCTACATGGTCGGATGAAGTGGTTTCAATGCAAACTACAATAACGAGCCTGCAGGCAGAACTGACCGAACTGAAAGCGAGGTATGACGACATGGAAGGGAAAATGCAGCGATGTAACATTCGAATCCTGTGTGTTCCGGAGGAACCAGAGTCAAGCTCCCCCGCGTCGGTCTCTAAACTACTGACCGAAGTTCTGCAGATGGACAAGGACCTCCTTATTGACCATTCGTACAGAGTTTCCGTACCCAAGACGCAAGGAGGGAAACTGCGCACCATTGTCGCCAAGCTACACTACCATCAGGACTGTGTGGAGGTGCTGCGC
This sequence comes from Clarias fuscus, assembly GCA_030347435.1. NCBI lineage: Eukaryota > Metazoa > Chordata > Actinopteri > Siluriformes > Clariidae > Clarias > Clarias fuscus. The sequence continues at coordinate 30,166,215 of CM059212.1, forward strand.
CGAGCCCGGTCCCGAGGTCCACTTCGGTTTAACGGGGAGGAAATAGCCATATTTCCCGATTTCACTCCGAGCGTGGCCAAGGCTCGTGCTGCATTTACGGAGGTTAGAAAACTCTTACGAGGACAGGACAGTGTGCACTTCGGCATTTTGTATCCTGCGCGACTCCGTATCACTTATAAGGGCGAGGACAAGATGTTCACAGATCCGGATAAAGCCATGCACTATGTTAAGCATAGTGTTATTACTCCTTCAGAAGCCAGACCTTAATTACTGAACGATGTTCATATTTCGTATCGTGGGCACATGGACGGTAAACACAGTACTGACCGGGGAAAGACATAGTAGTTTATTACAAGTTAGTGTAGTTATGTTGAAGTTCCCGTTTTAGTTTCAGTACAAAGCTATTTGTAATTAACACTTCATAACCATAATAAGGATGATGTTGACTAGTTAATGTTTAGACCTGTTTATATATTTTATTGTTCCAAGCTTATAAGATGGTTCAGTGAGAGCCTGATTTTGGCTCTATAGGATCCAGATAAGCACAGTGTGTGGATATGTTTGTGTGGGTTGGGTTAATCACCCGGTTTTAATGGGTGATTGGATTAGGGTTCAGGCCAGTCAGCAGTACGTTTTTAAAATCTCTTTTTCTCTCTCTCTTTTCTCCTTTTTAATTGCTCTCTTTCTTTCGTGGCTCTATTTTATTCTTTGTAAATCTGCAGCTTCACTATTGCTATTAACTTCTCATGACAAAAATAGGTGTTTCTTCCAGACAGGCTAATGGATGTTTGATCAATTTTGTTAGTTGGAATGTTAAATCTCTTAACCATCCTGTAAAGAGGAAAAAAGTCCGTATTCATTTGCAACATCTCAAAGCTGATATTGCTTTTCTTCAAGAGACCCATTTACGCACATGTGACCAATCTAAATTAAGGGAGCGGTGGATCGGACAAGTATATCACTCCAACTTCCACTCAAAGGCGAGGGGGGCTGCTATTCTGATTAATAAAAACTTACCATTTGTAGCAACTACTGTAGATGCAGATACTGCTGGCCGTTATATTATCGTAGTTGGGCAAGTATACGGGCTTCAACTTATTCTGGCTAATGTGTATGCACCCAATTGGGATGATGTTTTTTTTTGCTAACTTTCTGTTTCGGATTCCAAATATGACGACCCACCACCTTATCATAGGAGGTGATATAAATTGCGTTCTTTCCACTGTTTTAGATTGCAGTTCGCCTAAAAAAAAAAAAAAAAAACGCCCAAATCAGCAAAAGTTTTACAGAGTTTCCTGGAGGCCTATGGATTGAGAGATTTTTGGCGTTTCCGTAATCCTACTACAAGAAAATACTCATTTTATTCTCCAGTACATAATACTTTTTCACGCATAGATTATTTTCTTGTAGATAAAAGACTTTGTCCTCTTGTAACAGATTCGGATTATAAAGCCATAGTGATATCAGACCACTCTCCACTGACTCTGTCAATCCATATACCCACTGCAGGACCTAACTATCGTCCTTGGAGATTTAACTCCTCGCTTCTTTCAGATGAGAAGTTTGTGAGCTTTATGAGTTCAGAGATAGAGTTCTTTTTAACTGTCAACCAAACTCCAGGTATGTCATCCTCAACAGTTTGGGAATCGTTAAAGGCATATCTAAGGGGGCAGATTATTTAATTTTGTGCAAAACAAAATAAAGAGACCAGGGAAAAATTTACAAAATTAGCAGATAAGATAAAGGAATTGGCTTCAATATGCAGTGCGTCACCTACACCAACTATACTCAAAGAACGCCTATTATTACAAGCAGAATATAATTTAATTTCGACAAAACAAGCGGAATATCTGATTTTAAAATCACGCTCCTCATTTTATGAGCACGGGGAAAAAACTGGTAGATTGTTGGCCAATCTTTTGCGGCAGCGATCGGCTAAACAAGCTATACCTGAAATTAAAAATGATCATGGTATAAAGTGTACTGATAATTTAACAATCAATAGCTGTTTCCTACACTATTATAAATCACTTTATACCGCTCCTTCATCTGTTGATACCTCGACATTAGAGGGCTTTTTTCAAAATTTATGTATTCCTACAGTAAGTGTAGATACAGCGGCACAATTAGATGAGTCTATATCCGATACAGAACTAGCCATAGCAATACGAAGTATGCAGTCTGGTAAATCACCTGGACCAGATGGATATCCTTCAGAATTTTTAAAAACCTTTTCCAATCAGCTCTCTCCTCTGTTGGCGTCAGTTTTTCGAGAAAGCTTTTCCTCTGGATCATTACCTTCAACTATGCGGCAAGTAGCTATCTCCTTAATTTTAAAGAAAGAAAAGAACCCTCTTGACTGTAGTTCATATCGTCCAATTTCATTGTTGAATGCAGATACGAAAATCTTAGCAAAAGTTTTGGCCCGCCGTCTGGAGAAAGTAATGCATTGTGTTATTTCACCTGATCAAACAGGCTTTATAAAGAACAGATTCTCTTTTTTTGTTTAATATTAGGCGGCTGTTGAATGTTATCTATAACCCATCCCTATCTGACAATTTGGAAACAATTATTTCCCTCGACGCAGATAAAGCATTTGATCGAGTGAATTGGGATTTTCTTTTTTATACTCTTGGCAAATTTGGTTTCGGCCCCAAATTTATATAATGGATAAAAGTGCTATACTCATCCCCACTGGCTGCGGTTCGGACAAATAGCAACTTATCCCCTGTCTTTGAGCTTCAGCGTGGTACGAGACAGGGGTGCCCTTTGTCACCTCTTCTCTTTGCTGTGGCTATTGAACCATTGGCTATCGCATTAAGGGAAAATGCCAATATTAAAGGTATCTCCCGTGGGGGGGTATGCTGATGACATGCTGCTTTTCATGTCCGATCCTCATCACAGCCTACCAAAACTTGTGCATTTACTGAAAGACTTTGGTGAAATATCTGGCTATAAGGTTAATCTACAAAAAAGTGAAATGATGCCAATTAAAAACGATATAGCACAGTTTCCTGATTCGATCCCCTTTAAGATTCGTCCCAGAAAAATCAAATATCTAGGGATTTCGATAACACAACCATGCAGATCTGTATAAGGCGAATTATCAGCTTCTACTTTCCAAAACAAAATTAGATCTCAAAAGATGGGACCTGCTACCTCTCTCTTTGGGCGGAAGAATAAACACAGTTAAAATGAATCTGTTTCCAAAATTCCTTTACCTATTCCAATCTTTTTAACAAAATCTTTTTTCAATAACTTAAGTAGTCAGATTTCTACTTTTATTTGGAATAAAAACCAACCACTTATTAAACTAAGTATCCTACAGAGGCCCCGTGAATTAGGAGGATTGGCACTTCCAAACTTTCTTTATTATTATTGGGCTGCTAATCTGAGGGCCATGTTATTCTGGGCGCAGTGTGCCATCAACCCTCCCGTCTGGGTAGCTATAGAGGAAGGATCCATGGGATCAATATCTCTCTCATCATTATTATGTGCTAAATTGCCACAAAAACAACCCACATCTTCTTTTACCTCAAACCCACTGGTTATACACTCCGTTAAAATTTGGAATCAGTTTCGGCATCATTTTAAGCTTACAGATCTATCTTTGATAGCACCACTTAATGGGCACTGCATGTTTGCTCCTTCTTATACAGATAATGCTTTTGGGGTTTGGTTTGAGTGTGGTGTTGTCATTATACGATCTTTACATTGATAATATCTTTGGCTCATTTGAACAACTTATACAAAAGTTTAACATTCCCAGGACACATTTTTTTTAGATATCTACAGCTGAGGAATTTAATTTCCTGTAATTCTGAGTCTTTCCCTTTGTCTCCTTCTCCATCCCTTTTAGATTCTGTTTTTAGCTGTAAACCAGATGCCAAACAGATGATTAGTGCTGTATACAAATTATTAAACACAAGTTACTCAGCCACATTAGATCTACTTAAAGACAAATGGGAAAATGATTTACAAGAACAAATCTCAGATAAACTGTGGCAAAAGATAATACATAGAATTTACTCATCATCAGTCTGCCTCAAACACAGTTATTCAGTTTAAAATTGTTCACCGGCTTCACTGGTCCAAGGTTAAACTGGCAAAGATTAGAGAGGATTTTGATCCCACATGTGACCGATGTAAGCAGGAACCGGCTACACTACTGCATATGTTCTGGACATGCCCAAAGCTAAACAATTTTTGGAGTTTTATTTTTGATACCTTGTCAAAAATATGCCAGATACCATTAGAACCATCCCCATTTATTGCACTTTTTGGTGTTGACCCAAAGTGGTGCTCGTCTGAATGACGCCAAGGCCAATATGATCGCCTTTAGCTCCCTTCTCGCTAGGAGACTGATCCTGGCTAAGTGGAAGGAGTCGTCACCACCAGTAGGCGCTCACTGGATTAAAGAGGTCTTGTACTTTCTTCACCTAGAAAAGATTCGCTATTCTATAAGGGGATCGACTCAGGAATTTTATGATGTCTGGCAACCATTTATAAGCCATTTTGAAAATATAGATGCAGAGCAACTGGATCTATAATAAAAGATTTCTTTTTTAATCTCTGTTCCTAATACTTCCTTCATTACATTTTCTGTTTGATGCGTAATTTATTAAATTTTCTTTCTTTTTCTTCCTTTTTTCTTTCTGCTGACTGGCTGTTTTTTTTTCTTCTTCTTTTTTTTCTTTAGTTTAGATTTTTGTTGTTGTTGTTTGATTGTTGTTTTTATTGTGGGGTGGGGGGAGGGTGTGTGTGTGTGTGTGTGTGTGTGTGTGTGTGTGTGTGTGTGTGTGTGTGTGTGTGTGTGTGTGTGTGTGTGTGTGTGTGTGTGTGTGTGAGATGCTCATCAGTATCTACCATGTTTTTGGAGTGCTTTGTTTGCACACATTATCCCTTTTTTTCCTGATCTGTTTACTCTTGATTTTGTTACTGACTGTCTCTCTTACACACACACACACACACGTACACACACACACAGGTGAGGATGAGAAACGGAAAACGAAGAGCATCTTCGTCTCTTATTGATCTCAGCCCAGAAGCTGTCAACAAGTCTTAGACTGAGAAGTGCGTGTGTGTGTGTGCATGTGCGTGTGTGTGTGTGCATGTGTGTGTGTGTGTGTGTGTGTGTGTGTAACTGTAAGCTAAACTTCCTCCAATTACCTGAACAAACCTCTCTTACATGTCCAGGTGGATTAACTTGATCTCCTAGAATCTAAACATGTTGTGTTCAGTTTCAGGTTTCGAACATTAAACGTTGTGAACCATAAATTAAAATAAGAAATTCCAACCTTGAAAAAGATTTCTTTAATTGTTTTTTTTTGTTTGTTTGTTAGTTTTTTGTATTTGAATACAATAACTGATTCTGTGTGGGCGTGGCAAACAGATGCATATCCATCTTAGGTCCGCCCCTAAAGTCTAAAATTTCCACTTTGCCTTTAAAGGTCATGTATAAAGCTATTTTTTTTTCATCCTTTTTGGACTTTCTGATCACACGTGTGTGTGTGTGTGATTTATACCTTTATTATACCTAGTATGACATTATTACAGGCAAGAAGGAGAAAAAATAGTTTGCGACGGGTTAATTTGCATACCCTCGTCTATGGCTCAACTTCTGGGCACCATTTTTTTATTAATTTTTATTTATTTAAAGAAGGTCCTGTTTCCTGCAGTCTGATTGGCTAGAACAATGCACTTCCTTAAAGGGACATGGAACAAAAGAACGTAAATAGCCGTTCATAAATCTGTGTATTCCGTCTACCAGATTTAATGTTTATTACTGATAAATTCAACAGGAAACAGTTTAGATGAGTTAAAAGAGAGTCAGAGGGTTAGGCTGTTGTTTGTCTTTATACTAAAGAAATGATAAAGACTATAAAACTTTGGACGTGATGGCGGTTTTAAAAAACTGATGATCTGCTCAGCATTGTAGTGTCAATCGAATGTCCATTACTCCAAAAATATTCAGTTTATCTTCCCTTTTATGGCACGGTTACCCTCAGGAGACTTGGAGAAAGTGTTAGAAGCGCATTTTGTGTGGTTTTGCTCAAAACTGGAAAAAATACATTAATTTAAAAATATAGGTCAAAATATAAAGGCTCTCCACTATAAGTTTTAAAATTATTTGTTTGAAGAGGATGGATTCTGTTGCTGCGTTTCATAAGGAAATGATTAATATTTAAATTAAAACATCCAGATTTGCACCCTCATTGATGGGTTGTATTTCACTTGGCAATCAGTTAAAAGTCCCGAGATCTACAATTGTTACAAACTGGCCACGGTGTCGAAGTCTATAGGAGCAGCAGGTCGGGAAAACCACTGGACTGATCCATTGGAAATCAATTGTGAATGTCAGGAAAAACAGCTCCTGTGGTTCAGGACACTTTAAGTTATAAGTTAAATTATATAGGATTAGAAATCGAATAGTAAATAAATAGAAAGCTTTGTTTCAAACATAATTGAATTATAAGCGAACATTATTTGAGACGTCATTCGAATTTGGTCACAAAATATGTTGTTTTTTTTTGTTTATTTGTTTGTTTTTGGAATGGGAACCTAAATTAAATTAAACATTTTTGTTTACTTGTTTTTGTTTCATGTTTGATTCTTCTACATTAAAAAACATCGCTCATGCTTTTAGCTCTATACAATAGATTACTAGAAAACCTCTTACGGTGGTGATTATACTGTATACTGTATATAAACAAAGTAGTTGGGATGGAGGGAAACCATCACCTCGTACTGTTGTACTGTGTGTTATTTAGAATATTTAGAATATTCTTCAAATTTAAAATGGAGGAGCAGAGAACTGTTCTGTCACAAGTAATCTATTGGGGGCACTAGAAGCAGTAGCTCGAGTCGTTTGCATACACAGTCTACTTCTTCCTGTATGTATGTATGTATTGTATATGAGTTGCAGGTGTCTGTAACAGATCGCGTGTTTCTTCTCCTCAGCACATCCACGGTCACAAGGGCCCGATCACAGCCGTGTCCTTCGCTCCGGACGGACGCTACCTGGCCACCTACTCCAACGCAGACAGCCACATCTGCTTCTGGCAGGTAAGGAGACACCGAGGATACCTCAGGACACACACACACAAACACACATACACACACACACACTTGGAGCTTATGTGTTTCCAGGCGTCGAACTCTGTCTCCTCTCTCTCTGTGTTTCATTGAAGGCGACTGATCGTCTACAGTCTGCGTCCATCAGACGCGTGTGTGTGTGTGTGTGTGTGTGTGTGTGTGTGTGGTTACTCTGTCTTTGCCTCTCAGTGTTTTGCATGTGTTTGTAGACTAACTGACTCTTGCCAGACAAGCCCTGTCTCTCCCTCTCATTTTTTTCCCCTCATTCACTTGTTCACTCTCTCTCTCTGTATGTGTGTGTTTTCTGCTTTTCTAACACCTGCTCATGTTCAGATCAATGACTCTTAGTGCCTCCTCTGGGTTTAGGATTGTGGACCTTCTTGTAACTAACACACACACACACACACACACACACACACACACACACACACACACACACACACACACACACACACACACATCATTTTTGTACAAGTTGTTGTGCTATTTTATTCTCATTTGTTTATTTGTTTTTTGATGGTTAATTATTATTATAATTTTTTTATAAAGAAATTTTAATTACTGACCTACTTACTGACTCACTTATTTGCAAACTTTATTACTGACTCGCACGCTGTGTTAATTACTGCCTAAACCACTTTGTTTTGACTAAATTACTTATTGGGTCACTTACAGACACATCTACTGACTGACTCATGGACTGACCTAATTACTCAATAATTACTGATTCATTTACTCACTAATCGACTTACTGACCTAATTACAGACTGACTCACTCATTGACTCATTTACTCACTAACTGACTTACTGACCTAATTACAGACTTGACCCACTTACCGACTGAATGCTGACTTGTCTATTGACTAACTTATGTATTGGCTCACTTAATGGCTCACTTACTGACATAATTACTGACTAACCTACTTATTGACTGTCTCATTGACTCATTTACTGATTTTCTCAATTAATGAATTACTGATTAATTTATTTAAATTTACTGGCTCAGTAATTAAATTACTGACATATTTACTGGCTTCCGACTCACTTATTGAGTTGATTACTGACTAGTCTACTTACTGACTTGTGTATTGACTAATCTACTTACTGACTCACATACTAACTTCATTACCAACTGACCTGACTGATTCATTCTTAATGAATGTTATCTTCATCTAAACTAAGTCTTGACTTATTCTATATATATATATGTGTGTGTGTATGTGTGCGCGTGTGTGTTTGCGCGCGTGTGTGTGTGTGTTTGCACGCGTGTGTGTGTTTGCGCGCGTGTGTGTGTTTTCTTCAGATGAACACCTCACTCTTGGGCAGTATAGGAATGTTAAACTCCGCCCCTCAGCTGCGCTGCATCAAGACCTACCAGGTCCCCCCGGTGCAGCCAGCGTCTCCCGGCTCTCAGAACTCCCTCAAACTGGCTCGTCTCATCTGGACCTCCAACCGCAACGTCATCCTGATGGCCCACGACGGCAAAGAGCACCGCTTCATGGTGTGAGGAAGCGCAAACCAGCACCGAGCTCAGGCTCTTGTCGAGAACTTCAGGACTGCGTACCTCCGAGCAGAACGGAACCCGGACCCAGACCTCTGAGTGGAGGCATTTTAGTGTTTACATCACTGTTTTTTTTCCCCTCTTTTTATTTAAACCACTTTTAAATGTGCTTGTGTGTCCGGTACTTGATAGGGAATGAAGGATTTCAGGAAATTGTTGTTGTCGTCTTAAGTTGTGAAGGGGGTCAAAAGGTCAACAGGGGACTTTTGAAGGGATCGACGGGAGTTTTAACTTCGTTTGCACATTGCAAAAGCGAACCGAATGTGTTCCTGGCACATAACCTGATCTCCACAAGGCCCATGTGCTCCCGCTTCTGTCTAACCCTAGTAACCCTGTGATCTGTGTGTGATCTCCGAAACTGTTCCTGCATGAGGTACTGAAACTTTTCTCATATTTTAACCGGACCAAAACGGACCAGAGCCACTTCCTGCATAGGCGTAGTGTTAAGAATTATCAAGCTCTTTCCTGCTTCGGACACTTCCTGTTTTGTTTATCGGTAGCATGGCAGGTCTCATTTTCTTTGCCATGTTTCTGCTGGAACATTAGTAAAAACAGGAACTAACTAACTTGTCACTTCTTGTTTTTACACGTGCAACAAATTTGACCGTTTCCCGTTCTGGCATAGTCAACAGATTTGTCCCTTCCTGTTCTGACGTGGTCAAAAGATTTGTCACTTCCTGTTCTGACGTGGTCAACAGATTTGTCACTTCCTGTTCTGACTTCCCATCCACTTCACGTTTTGGCATATTTGACAGATTTTTCACTTCCTATTTTGGTATAGTCAACAAAACTGTCTACTTCCTGCTTTGGCATGGTTGACAAATCTGTCCACTTCCTGCATTTCCCTCATTATCATATTGGACTGCTTCCTGTTCTGATGTAGTCGGCAAATCCCACCCCCTCTGGCTTGTTCTTTATAAATGAACCCCACCGCTTTTCCTGCCATGTAGAAGTGGCCTTGTGTCCTGGTCTGACGTATCACTGAAAGTGTCTAGTGGATGAACATAATCATTATCACATATTGTTGATTCGTACATCACCAGGAAGACGCCTGAGCGCAGCTTGTTGTGTATTTTTTTGTTTGTTTGTTTAAAAAATAGTTTCATTATTTTGTATGTGTCTCGTCTAGCCGTGAGTTGTTTTTTGCGTTATCGTGGAATATTCGCTAGTGTGTTGTTGAGATGCTGTATTGCTATTTATCAAAGTAGCTGTTCTTCTCTGGGCCTTGGACTTAGCGTGTGTTGTTAATACACACACACACACACAGACACACACACACAGTCATATAACATGTGCTGTAGATACTAGCTCAGAATAAATGAAGATATAAAAGAATCTTTTTTGACAAGTGTTTGTGTGCATGCATGTGTTTTAATTTAAAAATAAAGGTAATAGTTGTGTTCGAAGCTTTCACAATTACAGTAGATGCCAAACTTTAATTTTAGTGTGCGCACTTTATTTATTTACAAATGTTTGTTGGTTTATCATCTTACCGACAGCTGAATGCTGAAAAAAACAAACAAAAAAAGAATTACACAAAATTTCGATGTGACTAGATTTTTGTATTTATGAAAAAACATAACTGGCTAGCTAAATAAAGTTAGCCAACAAGTTGCACAGCTAACATAAGCCATAAGGTTATGCAATGTTTAACTTTTAATAAAAGTTTTGCAATTTTTCATCTAAAACTTCTAATGAACTTTAAATACATATTTGGTCTTGAATTGCTATTCGTGGCTGATTTACCGCCACGATGATCAAAGACGGCTGCAATATCTATAATCCACCAACAGCAAAACGGTCAGGGATTACACTAAATTTACTCAAAAGCTACATATATGGTAAAAGCTATTTCGAAACCTAAATGTAAACATGCTTGTAGGTCGAAAAATGTCCGTATTACACCTCAAGCTTGCTTTGAAGAATGTTTGACTTTATGTTGAACCTGCAGGTCCACCACCAGAGGAGTAAGTGTAAACTCTGACATGTAGAGCTTGTGGTGTCTCCTAGCAATTTCAGATGTGTAATGAGTAATAAGCTTTAAATATTTTTAAACTGTGCTGAAATTGCTAAAAACGTTTTATTTGTATTTTTAACAACACTACTAGCTAAAGAGGAGAGTTTAATTTCCAGACATTTACATAAACGTCTTTCATGCTTCACAACCGAAACGACTTTTAACTTGTTACTGCGCGAGTGCTGCACATGGAGCTTCCTTCTGATTGGAACACAGCTGTCTCAATACAACCTCTCTCTCTCTCTCTCTCTCTCTCTCTCTCTCTCTCTTTCTACTCATACATTTTCTTCAACTTTCCACCTATTTAAAATAAATGCGAGAGAGAAAAGAGAAAGAAGGGCCGGGAGAATATCCTACCCATGGAGAGCATCCTCCGTTCCTCCAGGTCTGCAGTTCACTCGGGTGTGTGTATCTGAAGGACTCGGCTCGCAAACCTTTCGACCATCGCAGCAGCCCATGGCATCCCGATTCCTCAGTTTCTGTTAGAGAAATAAACGAGTAGAAGGAGAACAGCAGAGGTGAAGATCTGTACAGATGTCTAAGAAGTGCTCCGTTCTACTCTCAAGTTTTCTTTATTCTCTGCTGAGACATACACATGATGTATACACACACACACACACATGCATGCACATCAAGGAAACCATTCAGTTTATTCAGTGTGTATAAAGCCCTTATTACAGTGTTATAAAGCATTAGTACAGCCTGGAGATTAAATATAAATTTTGTTGAAATTGATTTAATAGAAAATATAATCAAATTTTGGCTGCTGCAAAAGTAATAGCTGAAATTGAGACGGTTAATATTTTGAGGATGAATTACAGAAACAGGTGAGCAGCTACACAGAATTATTTCAGAAATTTTTTCAAATACATTTCTTTTAAAACATTTTTCTTTAGCTGTTATTGATAATTAGCACAAGAAAACTGGGTTGATATATGTAACACTGAGAGTAAAATGTAAATAACTAAGTATATAAATAAATAAATGAAAGATGTAACCTCTTAATTACATAAAAGTTTGATTGTTTTATTTATTTAAGAATTTTATATCGAGTGTTTTTTATAGAGTGTTTTTGTTTGTTTGTTTTTCAATTTTTGCAGTTTATTAAGTACAAGACTTTCAGAGGGGTTTTTGTTGTTTTTATTTATTTTTTATTTTTTTTCATTTTGAATCTTTTTTTTGTGGTTTGGTTTAATTGGTCCAGAGGTTTTGTTATTTTGTTGTTTTTCAGTTTGTATTTTTGTTGGCTTTCATTTTTTTCTTTTATTTAATTGTGCATTTATTTAAAATTCAATATTTTTAAATTGAACAGCATAAAGGAAAAAACTACACAGCTTTTTGTTTGTTTTTGTATTTAACATCAGAAAAATAATGTTTATTCATATCTGGTTTTATGTTTGCTTTCATAGTTTGTTTTATTATTTTGTTGGTTCATTTATTTCATTGTTTGCATTTCGCAGTGTAAAGGAAAAGGCAAAAGAAACCTTTTAATTTGTATTTTTGTTTTCTTCAGTAGGATTAGGAAAGTGAACTTTAATAAAAAATATTTCCATTTGTTCAATGTACTTAATCTGAATTCTGTCATCTGAAGTTGTAAAGGTAATAGTAAACGATTTTGTGAAGATTAGAATTTTCTTGGATCTCAGAAAAAAAAAATCCAGTTTGCATAAATTATCAAAATTGTTAAATACAATTTAAAATAGTAAAATTAATAAATACAGTTAGGTGCACAGCTTGGGATAAAATTGGATCATTTAATAACTATTTTCATGTGTTAATTTTATTCCTGTCATTAGTTTGAGTTCAATATTTAGTACATGGTCATTATTTTAGTAGTTACAGTGTTTATTACAGTGTTATAGGGGCTTCGTAGTAATAAACTATGACTGATTTTGGGGCTGGAAAGTTTCCTAAACACACACACACTCACACACACACACCGACACACACAAAACAAGAACTGTGACTTTCACTCTCTTTGGGTTTATTAAAATTTCAGCATTATGCATCTGTGTGAGGTGCTCAAGTGTGTGTGTGTGTGTGTGTGTGTGTGTGTGTGCGCGCGCGTGCACATTTCCTGAATATATTGAACTGTACTGTAAAGCTGTGTTTGAAGACGACGCTATCGGTTGTGTACAATTCTGTGTTCAATAAAATGAAAGATATCTGACATGAGTTTCAAGGTGACTCCACACACACACATGCACGGTCTTTTTCACAGAAGGCACAGACAGAGCAGAGACATGCACAGACGCTCAATATCGAAGCCGTCTGGCGTGAAGATGATGTCAGAATCAGTGTGTGGTTGGAATTCAGATGTACAAGTGTTCCTACATGATAAATATTCAGTTTTATTTATTATTAAGTCTTTTATTCATGCTTTATGATTTGATTAAAACATTTACTAAATGTGTATCCAGAGTAACAGGTTAAATTTAAAAGTAGACATAAATTAACTAAGAAAGAAAACCACTGAGACCAATCAGGAAAAAACACTTTGGCCTGAGGAGTCCAGATTGAGTCTATTCCAGAGTGATGGGCGTGTCAGGGTACGAAGGGAAGCGTATGAAGTGATGCTCCCATCATGCATAGTGTCCACTGTACAAGCCTCTGTAGACAGTGTTATGATCTGGGGTTGCTTCAGTCGCTCAGGTCTAGACTCCCCCCTGAAAAAAAAAAAAAAAAGTATGGACATAAACCTTAATATAATACAAAAATACTTAATTATGGATAATTGTTGTACAGTAGTTTAATCTTATTTTTGTATGTATATTAAGAAAGCAGAAATAATACAGTATTAATAGTACAGTATTTCTTCTGTTAAAAAAAATTATTAGTTTTGCATATAAAAAATTTTGGGTAGAGATCACTGTATGTCTGTGATTTTGTCAAGTTTTGTATAAATAAAAACAGCTAGTGTAAAAACTTAAGGTTTTGTAAAATTACAAAATTACATCCTCCTGAATTTGATTCTTTTGCAATAACATCATGTCCAAACGTGGACATTCATCAAGGTGGACGTTCATTTTTATACTATACAAAATTTTCATCTATTTTAAGAACGCCACATCATACTTTTATCCGTTTATAGTTACTTCGTTGTCACATATCATTGTCACATATCCACAAAACAAGTCAGTTCCTGTTCAGACTTTGTTTGAAGCTTGATACAAAGTGAACACAAAATATTTCATATTTATTAAATAATTGTTGAATTATTTCACATTATGTTCACTTACATTGCACATCGCTCCTCCGTACTATAGCAGCTACAATATACTCAGTCATTCCCTCACCAGTCTCTCTCTTTTTATACACTTTTTTAGGTCAATAAAACACAGACTGGCAAGTGTAAAGTAGTCTGTTTGGAAACACTGAAAGTGGAGACTCCTTGTAGAAGGGTTAGTCTTACTGAGGACTCCGATGATCACACACGTTCATCTTCTGACGGATGAAGTTCAAGAATTTCCCAAGAACAGCACCATAGTGTTATACAGTGGAATAAATGATAGAAATGATATTATGTGATAAATATGATTTGAAATAGAACCGTGTTTCCTTTGTGTTTGTTAGAGAAACTGACCTGCTGTTAATTTCACCACTAATGGATTTTTAATACAAAAAAAATAAGGCAGGAAGTGAGCGTTGATGTTTTAATGCATGAGTTTCTCTCGCCTCTCAGACTGTCGATGTTTCAATGCTTCAAAGAAGCTGCTGATGATTAAAGTTAAAAAATCAGACACAAGCTCTTAAACAGTCCATCCACAATCGAACCCATCTCCTAATGACCTCTCGCTCCTCTCTGATGAGTCTCTGTGGTTTAATTAAAGCACACAGATCAGACATCAAAACCTTCACTCTACCACCACCATCATCATCATCAGCATCATGAGCAGCTCTGAGAAATCAGACTGAAGAGTTAATCACCGGCCAGCTTGTCGATAATGTAAGTGACATGTTATTACTAGTTTTTTCCCATCTTTAATTAATAAAGAAGCGTGTTCGCATATTAAGGAGCTCAAAATCAGACGCCGGTTTCTGGAAAATCATTTTACTAATAGACGTGCCGAAAAGCGCTAACAAGATAATGCTAGCATAATAAAATCTAACAAAAAAATGTAAAAAAAAATGTCATACTTTTTTTTTATGTTTATTTAGCTTATATATATATATATTTATTTTTTTTTCAATTAAAAAAAAGCAAAACGTCTTCCATGTGATTTTTTCCCCCCACAATTTACAGTTATTTGAGTTATGGATTTTTCTTTTTTTCTTCCTTTTACAATTAATTTTCTTTCGCATGTTTTGCATATTTCGCATTACAAATTGAATCAAAATGTTTTGTTTTCCTCAAATGACTAATTATTTATTTTATTTTTATCCACGTGATTTTTTTACATGATTTCTTCTACATTTTTATTCATTTATTTATTCATTTAAATAAATTGATCTGATCATTTATTTACAGGTGATTTTTTTTTTCCTCCCACAAGATTTATTTTCACTTTTTTCCCAAAATTTACGTGTGGATTGTTCCTTGTTTTCTTTCTTTCTTTCTTTCTTTCTTTCTTTCTTATAAACAACAAACAAAAATATTTTTTTCACATTTTTATTTGATTCAATTACTGTAAAGTGTTTGTTTTTCAAAATGACCAATTATATGTGTAATTATATGTTTTCTTAATTGTTTTTTTCACATGATTTTTAAATGATTTTTAAATATACAGCCTTATTTATTTATTTTATTTATTTACTCATTCATTCAAATTGTCTATTTTACAGTGATTTTTTTTCACATTAAATATATTAAGTTATTTCCCTGATGAGATTCATTTATTCCTCCTTTGTCTTTTTTCTTTTATTTGATTCATTTACTCATTTTCTGTCATGTGGTTGGTTTTATTTCTGACACATGTATAGCCTCATTACAGGCCATAACCACATAAACTACACCTTCACCCCAGTGTAAAAACACTCACACATGAACTCTGGGGAAATCTTTATTACTAATTGATCGTGTGAGACGTCTAGTTGCAGGTATTATCGTTATGTTAGTGGGAAATGCACAATAGTGATGATAAGTCATGTGTGCTACTACTTAATTAATAATAAGCAGCTTTAACATTAAACCGTGGACGCCCTAGCCCCGCCCCCTCACTGTCTATCGGCTCATAAGGTTCACGAGTCCACAGGTCAAAGTTCACCTAGATGAAATGCAGTCACTTTAAAGTCTGTTTTGCAGATTCTCAGACTGAAAAAGTTTCAGAGGCGTGAAATCTTTATGAATATACAAATTACATACACTAGCCCGCCACTTTTCCTGACTGCATTCGATTCACACGATGCTAAAGAGAACAGAAAGAGTGAGAGAGAGAGAATAGAGACGGAGATGCCGTAACTGCTGAAGAAAAGACATGACACTAATATGGAGTGGAAGCCCACCGGTTCAGGACGACCTCTGACCTTTCATTCGCTCATCCCAGGACAAAAATCAATATAAGGCAGAAGCTGGCTATTTCCTCATCCTAACTAGAGCACCGAACGCCGACCCCAGCACTCTAACAAAGGACACAGTGCAGGGGTGTGTGTGTGTGTGTGTGTGTGTGTGTGTGTGTGTGTGTGTGTGTGTGTGTGAGAGTAGCTCAGCTATCTGGAGGTGACGGTTGTATAATGGGCTGGAAAGAAGAGCACTCGATCCACACAAATACCAAAAGGTCACCTACAGAGTCTCTGAATATCAAACTCACTACAGCGAGCAGCCAAGAGGGAGACATTAACACACACTCACACACACTCACACACACTTCTCTGCCCAATACACATGTGCACTTTCATGCTCTATCTCTCTCTATCTCTTATACACACACACACACACTTTACTGTCCCTCATACACACTTTACTGTCTCTTACACACAACTTACTGTCTCACATACACTCTACTCTTATAAAAACTACTGTCTCTCATACACACTCTTTGTTCTCATACACTCTCTTTACTCTAACACACACACACACACACACACACAATCATTCACTATGGGCAGTTTCAGAAAGGGCAATCATCACTTCCATGTCTTTGGACTGTGGAAGGAAACCTGAGTACCCAGAGGAAACCCTCCTGTCACAGGAAACAACATCCAAACTTCACACACACGGACCAGAGGTGAAATTTGAACACCTAAATCAGGGGACATAAATAAAAATTTAGGAAGATCCGATCAATAAAATTCTCTTCGAGCCGAGGTCCAAATTTCATCTTTGTGTTAGGATTCGGATCTCTATATGTGCAGCCATTGTGAGTCTATAAAAAATAAGCAATGTCCATTGGGTTTTAGCAAAATCTATTGTCAATTTTCAGTAACTACATTAAACATGTGGACAACTTTGATGGCTGTGTGTATTTCTTTGTATCTGTACAACACTTTATCGTTATCAGTCTTCAGTGTGCCTCCATCAGGACTCTCAGTTCTGGTATCGTACACGCCCTCAACTCGGACTGCTGCGGATATGTTTACTCTAACGAGTCGCGTTTTTTCATAGTGGCGCTTCACATCACTGCTGTTTATTGTCGCCACGTTTTCGGAACATTTTAGCTAGACTGGTTTTAAACGTCCCACAGGAAGAATAAACACACGATTACCTTTAAACATTCGTACACTACTTTCTTTTTCTTGGAGAAAAACTCTGTCTATACGATGTAGTCTATCACGATGATTGGCTCTGTTGAGTGACACGTATAGCCACGCCCACCTTGAGGGAAAATACGCTATGTATAGCTGGTATCTTAATCATTGTCCTTTATGACGAAAGCATCAGTGTCCGGATAAAATTGTCACTCGGTCCGGTTCCCAGTCCACCATATAGTCACCGTTTCTTCCTGCCCCAAATTTTGAATGTACAGTGCCAACCACTGAGCCACTCTCTGCCCTAGTAGTAGGTTTTATTAATCAAGACTTAAAAATTGAGCTAAGCCACCAAGTGTCCCTTGTAACTTGGTGAAAGAGCTGTTTCGAGTCAGCTGCTTCTGTACATCATTACTGTTAAACATTCCGGTGCTTTAAAAGCCGTGTTTTGGAATTAAAAGGCGCTCGTTTAAAGTTTTTGTTGTTGTTCTGTTGTTCTGTGTTTTTTTTTTTTCTCCTGCTATTGTGCTGCAGTGGTGTAACACGACTCCATGCCTTTGTTGTATAAAAGAAAGTCACGTCCACACCAACATAAAAGACCTCCATTCCCAAAACGCCCCGATTGAAGCTCTGAAGCGGTTTGATCGAGTGTTTGTCCGCTCTCTATGGGAATGCGGCTTTCTCCCGCTCTGTCAATTAGTCCGAAGAGAAGGCGTCCATTTAACTTTCCCCTCACTACCTGTTGGTCTTTATTGATCCGCTCCAAATGAATTGTAACTGCGTTAATCTATAGGGCGCTGAGTCCTCTCGGTTTAGAGACCACGGCGAGGCAGGAATGCCCAGGGACCTCCGTACCTCCCGATTGCTACACCGCCCACAATCAATGCTTTTACGGCGCAGGAGGATGAAAGGGAAGCATGGAAAGACAGAGAGAAGTGAGAGAAGAACGAATGACCTGCAGGAGAGGAGGAGGAAAAGAGATGGAATGATGGATGAGAACGGGGAAGTTCGACACAGAAACTGAGCGATCCCCGTCCAGCCGGGAGCCTTAAAACCTCCGTCCAATCAAAAATGCACAGCGGCTGTTGATCTTATCTCAAGGTGACGATGACCTCTGACCCCTGCGTTGTGACCATTTATCACAGCCAGCCTTGCCCCGCCCCCCCTCGCCCCCTTTCCTCCACATCAAGTGCTTTACAGTCCGCAAACATTAGCTATTGATTTTATTGACTGGAAACCTGCAATCTGCAGCCAAGTGTTGGGTATATCCCTCTCGGTGTTCCCTCGCTTCTCTCCTCCGCTTCATTTCGTTCTCATTTTGGTTTCTGTTTCCCCTCTGGCATGACTCCTTCATCCGTCAAGCTCATGGAGGAGAAGAAAATGGCAGAGCTTGAGACGCCGCTGGAGCGTTGTTACATGTTACAGCCAGAGGAGGTGCTCATGCTACCACTGTTATTTTTTTGTTTGTTTGTTTATTCCTTTCTAATTTCTTTTTATTCTATTCATATTTATCAATTTATTACGTTTTTCAAAACATTTTCTAGCTTTTACGTCTGATTCTAAATCTGATTTCAGCTCGTATTTGTTGCTGTTGTATGTTAGGGTCAAGTAAAATAAAGCTTGAGGCAATATTCAGTATGATTATATATTGTCAAAGAAAAGTCAAAGAAAATAAATGTGTATTATTTGTATTTCTGTTTTAAGTTGAGGAATCTGATTCTGTGGACTGAAGTGAAGCTGAATCAGGTGAGTAAGTGTGCATGGAAAAGAATTTAATGCATAAATATCATTAGATATTTTAATAGCTTGATGAAAATAGTCCAGTATCTTCCTACAACAAAAAAAAAGATATCTAATAATAAATATTAATATAAATATCAATGCAGAGATTTTTATTCTCATCATGTTTGAGCATTGTTTCATCTCGCCTGTGGTGGTCTCGGTTCATCTCATTCCGTTCGTCTCAGGGTTCTGTAGGATGTGGTGCTCGACACGGCAATACAGTACAGTAGAGTAGAGTTCAGTACGGTTCAGTACAGTACAGTATAGTATAGTATAGTATAGTATAGTATAGTACAGTACAGTATAGTATAGTATAGTACAGTACAGTACAGTAGAGGAGCAGACGTGTCCAGATGCCAGTGATGGACCCGGGCTTTGCCGTGATTATTGGTGATTTTGTCGGAGGAGCCGCAGGGGGGCTGCAGGACTGGCAGATGTCGAGCCGCGTTTTAAGACCTCCACTAATCCTATTTGGGCAATGAAAGGCCCTTTTGCGGCTGGAGAAGCAGTAAAAGTCACTCCAGAACGACAGCTTGGGCCCTTTTAAGGCTTCTGTTCCTAACACTTGACCAACGGTTAAAAGCACTTCATCTCTTTCCTGTAACTGACTCCAAAAAGGAGTGTGTGGTCCAGTTTTTTTTTTTTTTTTCTATTTACAGCACCCTTGATCACCAGAGCAGTGTGAAGGCTTTTCAGGAGTCACGGAGCTGATCACAGATCAGTCTGAAACTCCACATATGATTTGTAGTTTTATTACATTTATTACTGCTAATGATATGAAACACTGTCTATCGATCTATCTATCTACATTTTCTGTTTGTCTGGCTAGCGATCACACACTCACACTCACTCATCGTCTACACCGCTCTATCCTGTATTCAGGGTCGCGGGGGGGGGGGGGGGGGGGGGGGGGTCTTAGGACACGAGGCGGGGTACACCCTGGACGGGGTGACAATCCTTTGCAGTCTCCCTATTTTTCACTGTCTGTCAATCTGTTTGAACATCTATCTATCTATCTATCTATCTACTGTATCTGTGTATCTTTTTCTATATCTCTGTCTGTCTGGTTACCTATCTTTAGGGCTGGCCCTCAGTTTTTTTATTTCAGTCTGTTTGTCTGTCTGTCTGTGTCTGTTTATCTATCTCTCTCTCTAGATATATATCTATCGCTCCTATCTATCTATCTATCTATCTATCTATCTGTCACACAAACACTTTCATGTTAATGATGTTTATGATGTTAGAAGGTAAACGTTGATGTTTAATAATCTGCAGGTCTTCAATGATGAACCAGATTAAACGAATTTCTTCAGCATTTGTTTTGTTTATTCTGCCGTCACATCCTCAGCGCGAGAAAACTCTTCACATGCTGAATTTCTTTGACCTTTTCATCTATATTAGATTCTGAAATTTATGAAAAGGTTCGGAGAGAATTGAGAGAACAAACGCTCTGACCTTTACACAATCCGCAGCTCGAGCTCAATCCCGAGCTCCCTTTAAAAACAAAACATAAAACACGGTAAAATAAACGGGCGCTAATTCCTCAGAGCTGCCCTTCAGGCGGCGCTTTTAACGTGACACTGGATCTGCTTCCGCGGCCCGGTCGCTTGCCGTCGTTCCTGCGCGGATCTCTCCATCCTTCGGCGGCTGCGTGTATCACTCTCGCTCATCTGTGACTCAGCATGCCAATCTCACACTCATTAGAGAAGTGTGTGTGTTTGTGTGTGTGTGAAGGTGTGGGAGATCAATAACACGACGCATGATGGAGAGCTCATTACACACGTGTCGATCCCACCTGGGATTTATCAGAGGGGGTACAGTGGTGGAGAGGAGAGGTCAGAGGTCATGACCCCCGGGATGCGGATTGTAAGGCCGCTGGACTCGCGCGGCTTTCAGCGGGATTAAATTATCTGGCTTTTGTTTCAGCACAAACACAATGACAAAGGGATAAAACAGGGCAGGCTACACGCACACACACACACACACACACACACACACACACACACACACACACACACATTCATTCTCTTGGTAAGAAGGTAATTATTATGATCCGTTTGAAAACAGAGAAGTCTGTGTAGAGCAGTGTGATGTGGTGTAGGACGAATAAAACACTTCAGGATGTGCAGGAAAAGGAAAATAATCAGTGTGGTGAAGATAAGAGTGACTTCATCCATCTCTCTCTTTTTGTTTGTTTTGTCTCACACTTTCCCTACTGAGAGGTCAGAGGTCATCATTGTTTGGAGAGTTGAATCCATAATGATGTGTGACTGTGTGTGTGTGTGTGTGTGTGTGTGTGTGTGTGTGTGTGTGTGTGTGTGTGTGTGTGTGTGTGTGTGTGTGTGAGTGACTGAATAGCGGGCGGGGCTCGGGGTCACACCTGTCACACCTGTCCATCACCTGAACTCTCACCTCTTTAATGTCAGTAAATTACTAAGTGTTATGCGTTTAGTTTTCTGGAGCACTTTAACCATCCTGATCAAGGTTTGTGCGAGTGTGTGTGTGTGTGTGTGTGTGTGTGTGTGCGTGTGTGTGCGTGTGTGTGTGTGTGTGTGTGTGTGTGCGTGTGTGTGTGTATTGACCACACAGACTATTTTTGGAGTCTATTGGAATACAGTAAATTATCCTGACAGGAAGTACAGAACTCATCAATCACGCTTATGGACGAAATATTATTCATTATTATTCATCACTTTCCGTCCTCCTGCGTCGGAATGCAAATCACAGGCTAACGACTCGCTCGCATATTTTACCCACGCCATTCATTTATCTCTGTCCAGTACCGGAGTCAATTTTAGAATAATAAAAAAACAAAAATAATTATAAAAAGTGAAGTTAAAATGACATGAATACATTATTACTGTAACATCGTGACATTGGGATGACCCTTTAACTTTTTAACGTTTTAGCGCTCTCTGATAAACAACACAGATCTTCTCTTAAGTCTCAGGAAGCATTACATCATACGATCGAGGGTCGGTTTTAAAAAGCAGCAAAAAAAAAAATCACAAAGAATAATAAGTTAGACACAATTCCCCAATAAACAATAAACAAAAGAGTGAGTTTAGCTAATAAAGAGATAAAGTCTGATGTTTAGGACACAGTTGGTGTGAAACAAATGTGTGCACACTGAAAGTACAGAATCTGTGTGTGGAAATAAGTCGGTCATGGTTACTTTTTAAAATTAAAATTCATTATACACACTTGAAAATGAAAACCATAAAATAAAATGAACGTATGAAAAGAAATCTATCGAGTGTACAAGCAAAAAATTAACCAGACTGCATGTAAATATGATGTGTATATACACACTGCATTATAGGAAAGAAAAATAAATAATAATAATAATAATAATAATAATAATCACAGGGGGCCTGGAGCCTATCACAGGAGACTTATAGTAGGACACGAGGCGGGGTACACCTGGACAGGGTGCCAATCCATCACAGGACATATGTGCGTGCACACACACACACACACACACTGGGAACGGCAGTTATCCTAATGTGCATGTTGTTGACCGTGGGAGGAAACCAGAGTACCAGGAGGAAACCCACCACTCACAGGGAGAACATGCAAACTCCACACACACAGACCCCCGAGGCGGGAATCGAACCCGGACCCTGGAGGTGCGAGGTGAGTGTGCTAATCACTACGACACCGTGCCGCCCTGAATCATGTGAAAATGAAAAAAAAAAACATGTGGAAAATAATCATAGAAAAAGAAGAATCACAAATAAAACAAATGTGGTAAAAACCCCAAATTATAAAGATGAATTATAAATGAATTATAAATTCTACATTTCGAATTTGTGAATTTATTGTTTTCAGGTGTGTAAAGTTCATAAATCTGCTCAAATCTGAAAATGTGAAAATAAATGAATTACATGAAAAAGTAAAGAACAAATAATGTTTAAAAGAAAAAAAAAACGTTACAGAAACTTAAACCTGCTCTACATGTCCTGAGTCATGACTTTTCTATATGAGTAATACATTATTAGGGTGTATAGCTCATGATCAGTGTGTGTGTGTGTGTGTGTGTGTGTGTGTGTGTGTGTGTGTGTGTGTGTGTGTGTGTGTGTGTGTTTGTGCTGGACACATGTGTGTGTTACAGCAGACAAGATGCCGTCCAGTCTGTGTACATGTTGAATGCAGTCTGGAGAGCGGTGCTTCCTCTCATCACATCTTCAGACTGCTTTTAACCTGAACACCATCACACACACGGGACTATTATACATCTCTCTCTCTCTCTCTCTCTCTCTCTCTGTGTCTCAGTGTCTCTCTCTCTCTCTGTCTCTCTCTCTCTGTGTCTCACCCGTCTTACCCTCACAACTTTACAGCACTTAAGATGCACTTAGAGATAAAACCTGCATTTCCTCTATAAGACGAGTAGAGGAGGTCCAGACAGCAGAGGTGACTCTCTCTCTCTCTCTCTCTCTCTCTCTCTGTCTGTCTGTCTGTCAGTCTCTCACTGTCACGCAGTAAATTATTCATGCAGGATGAACCTCAGCGAGGCCGCAGCCCAAACAGGAAACGGTTCTGATCAGGAAGCTTAATTGTGGCCTCTTGCTCTGTGTCCAGGTTAATGGCAGTCTGGGGCAGAGTGTGTGTGTGTGTGTGTGTGTGTGTGTGTGTGTGTGTGTGTGTGTGTGTGTGTGTGTGTGTGTGTGTGTGTGTGTGTGTGTGTGTGTGTGTGTGTGTGTGGGCCTCAATACACATTGATGTCCTAATGTAGTTGTAAATCTACAATTAACACTTATCTTTGCCATCTCTCTCTCTTTTAAGATTCAAGATTCAGAGGTGCTTTATCTGTATGACAAATATTTACATTCGTATTGCCGAAGATTAGAAATCACTCACAAGAAAATAACAGGAGTAAATAGATTTAAAAAATGAGATAAAGAAAAAAAAAAGAAAAATAAAAAAAAACAGAATAGTATAAAAAGAGCAACAATAAATAAATGTATATAAAATAAAAGCGTACAGACATTTAGTTCTGCAGTCAAAGATAAAGTGACACTCATGAACATTATTTGAAAAAAATAAAAAAGGAAAGCATAATAATACAAAATTATAATAAAAACATTATATTATATTATTATATATAATAATAATTTCTTCCTTTTTAACATCACTAACACAGTGTTGATTTACACGACAAAATTCACAAAAGAAAAAATCATAAGGTTCATAGTTTCTTTCCATTGTCACAGGTTCTATTTAGCATTTTTTTAAATACTTCCATAAAATGATTCCTTTTTTTAACGGGATGAGAGGATAAGAGAGCGGCAGGTCTGCGTGTTGTGTGTTTCTGACACTGGAGACTCCTTTCATGAATGAACTGAAATCAGAAACACTTGACAAAATGTAAAGAGACTACACTGAGTGTGAGTGTGTGTGTGTGTGTGTGTATGTATGTGTGTGTGTGTGTGTGTGTGTGTGTGTGTGTGTGTGTGTGTGTGTGTGTGTGTGTGTCAGTTAATAACTGGTTTCTGCTTTGCTGAGGAGGCAGAGTGCTGCTCAGACGACCCGCTGCTCGTTTGTCTGTGTCAGCATGAGCAACTGAAATGGTCCAAACCAGCCGGTGGGGAAGCCTAACACGCCCGTCTCTCACACACACACACACACACACACACACACACACACACACACACACACACACACACACACACTTTTTTTTAAACAATAAACCATCCATTCACAAAGACCTTTTATTTAACACATTTTATGAAGTTTTATTAGCATTATTAAAATATATATATTATATCAATATCATATACACACATAGTGAACATATATTAGCAGCCAGGAAACTCAAATATATGGTACTTCTATAATTAAAAGCAGTATTTGTAGCAGTAGTAATAGCAATAGCAATAGAAGTAACAGTGTAGTAGCAGTAGTAGTATTGATAGCAGTATAAGTAATAGTATTGCTATCAGTAGTAATGGTAGTATTAGTAGAAGTACTATACTTGTCATGCGCACTCGTAATTACGGTCGTGTTTCAGGAAGCATAAAAGGAAACAAGATGGCCCTTCACATTGCTCAGTCATTGAGTTTTGCCCATGCTATTGCCGACGCCTCGCTCGTCTATACGTGAGTACTCACTTTCTTGGGTTATCGCTTCTGATTGGGTGTGTGTATTTAGAACGCGGGTTTATTTGTGTAAACTCTTGCTCTCGCTTCGGGAGAGTTCTAATAATAACCAGCGTGGTTATCCTGCCTGCTCGCTCTACTTCCGCGTTTGGGTTTACCATCCACGCTACAGGGCTAACTGCTAGTCTTCTGATTCATCTCCGGTTAGTTCGTGACAGAATGACTGAGCCATCAGCAGTAAACCCAGCAGAGTTTGCTCACCTCTGCGATGTGATGTGGTTGACCAGCATGCTAAGCTAATCGATCAGCTCCGTGGTGAAGTCCCATCTCTCCGCAAGGAGCTCCAAGACGTCGCGGTCTTGCGCCGCGAGGTGGCGGAGCTGCGACAGGAGAATGCGACCCTCCGCGGGGCGGCCGCTCAGCCGGCTGTTGCCACGTCCATCGCAGCGGCTGCTGCACCGCCAACCCCCTCCCCACCTTCTAATGTTTTTCTAGCTTTACCGGACAAATGGGATGGCTTCGTTCAGATTCAGACGTCGCCTACTCCTACACAGAATTCACCCGTCAGCTTAAACTCACCTTTGAGCATCCGGCTGCTGAGGTGGAGACCGACTCTAAGCTACTGTATATCATCTACGGCAGGGAGGGTCGTCTGTGAGCCGCTACACCGCGGAGTTTCGCACTCTTGCCGTGCAGACCAACTGGGGAGACTCCGCCCTCTGGACGGCCTACTACGAGGGACTGGCTTTGCGTATAAAAGTGGAGCTCGCCGGACGAGAGCTCCCAGCTTAATCCAACTCGCCCTCCGGATCGACCAACGTCTGCTTGCTCGCCCCAAGCCAGCTCCCCGTACCCTGCCACCCATAACGACAGCACTACCTCGTACCACACCCTTCGTTTCCCACGCTCCAGTTCCAGAAGTCCACTCCTCATTCACTGCAGCACCCACCAGAACCGTCGGTACTCCACCTCCCGCCGTGGTTGACACAGGAGCCAGGGAACCCATGCAATTAGGGCGCGCCTCCTTAACCGCTGCAGAAAGTGAGTGGCTCTGCGCGTATTGTGAATCCGCTTCACACCATCGAGCTATCTGTCCTCTGCGGCCGGGAAACGAGAGGACAGATGTGAGAAATGAGAGTAGCGGGGCCTCCGAGTGGCGCAGTGGTTAAAGCGCTCGCCCTATCATCCGGAGATCGCTAGTTCGAATCCCGGGTGGTGCTGTAACCTCTCGCAGCCGGAGGTCTAGAGAGAGCTGATTGGCCGAGCTCTCTCAGAGGGGAGGGATGAGAGGTACTTAGTGCTCCCACATTAATCACGGCTCTACAGCCAATCAGGGGCGTCTGTGAGCTCGCGCAACGGAGGGAGCGGATAGCGCTGTCCTCCGAGTGTGTTACGCCGCCCCCAACGGTGCGCGAGCGAGCAGTTCGAAAAGATGCGGTCGGCTGGCGTCACGTGGTTCGGAGGAAACACGTGATAGTCTTCGGCCCTCCCGGCTGAGTGGTAGTAGTAGCCTTAATGTGGGAGCCCCCTAGTGATGGGGAGGAATTGGACACGACTAAATTAGGGAGAAAATCGGGGAAAAAATCCAAAAAAAAAAAAAAAAAAAAATGAGAGTAGCTCACCGGGTCCCATCTCCCTCTCCACCACCCTGACTAACGATTCCCGTCTCACGGTAAAAGTAAACCTCCAGTTTGGCCACAAACGGGTCGGAAGTACCGCGTTCGTCGACTCCGGGGCAGCAGGTAACTTCATTGACTCTTCATACGCCAAAAAACTGGGGGTAAAAATCGCCCCATCTCCTTTAAAACTCAGCCTATCACCCTCATCATCAACCAGCATCAGGAACAGATTCAGTTTTACACCACCACCATTTCATCACCACCCATCATCCTCAGACACCCTTGGCTGCTGCATCATGACCCACTCATATCATGGACCCAAAATCGGATTCTACAGTGGGGGCAGACCTGCACCGAGCTCTGCCTACGGGCCGAGGCTGGGACGTACTCTAGGGAGTCCAAGGCCCCCGATATCGACACAGACAACATCCCTCTAGACTACAGGGACCTGGCTGAAATCTTCTGTAAGAGACGCGCTACCCACCTACCTCCTCATCGTCCATACGACCTGGCAATCGATCTTCAGCCAGGCGCCACGCCACCCCGCGGCCACCTCTATTCACTATCCAACACCGAGATGCAGGCGATGGAGGAGTATGTTTCCAGCGGACTTCGCCATGGTACCATCCGGCCCTCCTCCTCACCTGTCGCTGCGGGGTTCTTCTTCGTGAAAAAACGCGATGGTAGTCTACGTCCCTGCTCGCCCACCAGCTGTACTGTAAGTTGGAGAAGTGCGCTTTTCACGAGCGCTCCACCACGTTCCTGGGTTTTGTCATCTCGCCACAGGGTGTGGCCATGGACCTGCAGAAACTGGAAGTTGTGAGTCATTGGCCCCTACCCAAGACTCTTAAACAACTCCAGCGATACCTCGGATTTGCCAATTTCTATCGCCGCTTTATCCGGGACTACAGTACCATTGCAGCTCCACTAACCGATCTGACCCGCCCATCATC
Organism: Clarias fuscus; assembly: GCA_030347435.1. Classification (NCBI taxonomy): domain Eukaryota; kingdom Metazoa; phylum Chordata; class Actinopteri; order Siluriformes; family Clariidae; genus Clarias; species Clarias fuscus. Next base: position 30,193,964 of record CM059212.1, read on the forward strand.
TCACCCCTTCAACCTCACCTCAACTGCCGTCTCTGCCCTCCATGAGCTCTGTCGCCGCTTCACCACTGCTCCCATCCTCCTTCACCCGGATGCTGACAAACCATTCGTTGTGGAGGTGTAGGCTGTTCTCTCCCAGCGAGGTCCAGACCAAAAATTGCACCCCTGCAGTTTTTTCTCCAAGAAATTTGACGCCACTCAGCAGCGATACGGAGTAGGGGACCGCGAGCTGTTGGCCATAAAGTGGGCCTTGGAGGAATGGCGACACTGGCTCCAGGGCGCCAGAGAGCCGTTCATCATCTGGACCGACCATCAAAACCTCATCACTATCCGCACCTTAAAACAACTCAACCCCAGACAGGCGCGGTGGGCACTGTTTTTTGAGAACTATAATTTCCACCTGTCATACTGCCCGGGGTCCAAGAACACCAAAGCCGACGCCCTCTCCCGACAGCACGAGGAAGACGCCCCCTAGGCGGACCCTGCGCCTCTCCTGCCACCCACCAAAATCCTCGCACCGCTCAGTTGGAACCTGGAAACGAGGGTCCGCCAGGTACAAGCTACGGAGTCCGAACCGGCAGGTGTGCCGCCTGGCCGACTCTATGTACCCAACGCCATCAGGGCCGAAGTACTCCAGTAGGGACACTCCTCCCCACTTTCTGGACACCCCGGAAAGCGGCGCACCCTACTTTTCGTCCAACGTGCCTTCTGGTGGCCCAATATGAGGAAGGACGTAGACGAGTTCGTCCAGGCATGCCCAGTGTGTGCCAGGTCAAAGGACAGCAACCGACCATCGCCAGGGGAACTTCAACCCGGTTCCCCAACGACCCTGGACACACATTGCCGTTGACTTCATCACGGGCCTGCCGGTTTCCAAAGGAAGAGACACCATCCTCACCATCGTCGACCGGTTCTCCAAAGCTGTTCACCTGGTGGCCCTCTCCGGTCTCCCGTCAGCTAAAAGGACAGCCGAGCTGATATTAGAGCACGTAGTCCGCCTACATGGGTTCCCAAAGGACATCGTCTCGGACAGGGGGCCCCAGTTCACATCTCGGGTTCTGGAAGGCCTTCTGCCGTCTGATCAATTCCACCTGCAGTCTGTCCTCCGGTTATCATCCACAGACGGTCAGACGGTGCGAACCAACCAACAAATGGAGCGCTACCTGAGATGCTTCATTGCTGATCGCCAGTGCTCCTGGGCCCGCTACCTCATTTGGGCTGAGCTGTCTCACAACCTCCACACGTCTTCTGCCACCAACCTAAGCCTATTTGAGGTGTGCTACGGCTTCCAACCTCCGATGTTCGACCATCAAGAACCAGAGGTGGAAGTACAGTCGGCCCAACAGTTGGTTCGCCGGTGTCGACGGCTATGGAGACAAGCAAACGACGCCATTCAACAGGCTAACCGCCGTTACACTCTACAACATCGCCGTCGACACCCACCGGGACGAATGTACCAAGTAGGTGATAAGGGATGGCTATCAACAAAAAACCTACACCTGCAGACTGAATCAAGAAAGTTGTCACCAAGATTCATCGGACCATACCGCTTCAACCTCCGGATTAACCCTGTCACCTACCGGCTCCAGCTGCCTGCGGCGCTCTGGATCCATCCGGTATTCCACACCTCCCAGCTCAAACCCTTCATCACTTCACCAATGGTGAAGATGGCGCTTCACATTGCTCAGTCATTATCATATTTCTATTAATAGCAGTAGCAGTGGTAGTTTTAATATCGATTTAAGTAGTAGTATGGCTATTAATAGTAATGATAGTATTATAAAACGTAGAACTAGTAGTATTGGTATTAGTAGTAATGGTAGTAGTAGTAGTAGCAGAAATAATATTTTAATGAATAGCAGTAGAATTATTAATAGCAGTGGAAGTTATAGTATTGCTTTTAGTAGTAATGGTGGTATTAGTAGCAGTACCATACAATATTGATATTAATTAAGGGCAGTAGTACTGTAGTAGTAGTAGTAGTAGTAGTAGTAGTAGTAGTGGACATAGTATTAGCATTTCCACTTGAAAAACAATTCCAGCATGTTTGCTGTATGTGTGTGAAAGTTGTCTTGCTTTCATCATCCGAGTGAATAAGAGTTCAGACGCCGTTCTCCTAACCAGCGGTATCGGACCTCTCAGAGAGAAAGATCCGAGCAGCTTAGCTCGTTAAAATGCCCGTCTCGTCCCTGCTCTCTGCGTTCAATTCCCTCAAACCCTGGTCTTAAACCCGGTCTTTTAGTCAGACTTAAGCTCTCTAAGCTTTTCTTCTGCGGAAACAGAATTTATAATCAAAAACTAAGCACGGGCGATTAGGTTTCGACAGCGCAGCGCCTTAAAGCGGCTGCCCCCACGCGGGTCCGGCTCGGAGAGCGAAGGGGAATTGAGAACGCCTCCAGATCCGAATCGAACCAGCAAACTCCTGCGTTAAACCTTACACACACACACACACACACACACACACACACACACACACACACACACACACAGAGGAGATGAGATTCTTCTGGTGTCGGGACTGATGGTGCAATGCAGCCTGATGAGTGTGTAATTAGCAACAAAAAAAAAATTTAAGTTCAGAAGGATTAGTTTCATGTTCTTGAGAGAATAAAGCGTTACGTTCATGAACGATGGTGGAAAACTATTACTAGACTCAAAGTCCATTCCTCATTTTGGTCTCCAGAATTTGGTCCCAATATGATTTCTCACATAAATATATACTTTTCATGGTTGAATCTACTTTTTTTCCAGACCATCAATACATCCACAATGGTGGAGTGGAGCACTGAAAAACCACACTTACATTCCAAACATAAATAATCTTAGCAAAATTAAATATCTGGAGCGAAGAGTTTTAATAGTTCTTATGAAATTATTACAAATCAAATCTCAGATTGTGCTTTTTTCTTAGTTTATCGGCAGATTTAAAGGTCTCAATATTTCTTTAACAAGTTAACACAGGTCTCAGGAGTGTGTGTGTTAATGCTCCAGCTAAAATACTCACTCACTTATTATTTATACCACTTTATCCTTTGTACAGGATCACGGGGGCATGTCTGCATGTCTTTTGACTGTGGGAGAAAACCGGAGTACCCGGAGGAAACCCACCAAGCACCAATCGTCCTCTGTGTCACTCTCACTCCAAATTAACTGTTTCTGTGTCTATGTAAACAAGCTACTGTTGAGCCACGCCCACCTGTGAACTGTGGAGCTGAGCAACAAGCCAGGTTCGAAATCTAATAGCTCCGCTCCAATATGATAATGGGATCATTTAATTATAATATAACATAACTAATATAACTAATAACTAATAACTAATATATAAGAAACCCCAAAATGTATTTGAATATTAAAAGAACTCTATACATGGAAAACCATTTAATAATAAAAAAAGAAACAAACACATAAAAACACAACAAACTTAATAATGCGTTAAATATGAATCATAATTAATAATTTATATGTTAATAAATTAATACAAATTAATTAATACATAATTAATATAATTTATATGTGAAATTCATGAATTGGGTAAAAATTGGGGTCTTTTAGAAATAATGGCTTAGAAGTAGAATATTCTGTAGTAAAAAAGTTAACATTTTTAAAAACAAAAAAGTGTTTATTATAAGTTTTGGATTTTGTTGAGCGTCGATCCATTCAACTGTATGAGCTGTTACTGTAGAAATGTATCATGTATCATGGATTAGTATAAATATAAAGTAACCGTTCATGCTAGTGCCGGAACTACAGTCTGAGCCATGCGGAATTGTACTGTAAAATAGTGAGTTGTTTTTTTTTTCATCATAACTTGCACTAACCTACAGAACATAAAACAAACTGGTTTGTCCGAATGCTGATTTCTGTGGGTCACATTAACATGTTTTTTTTTTTTTTTTTTTTTGTTTGTTTGTTTGTTTTTTTACAAGAGTATGTAAATGAGTTTGATCTCATACCGAGACCTACAGTCACATCAGTATCAGTCTTGAGTGCAAGATCATGATGCTAGGTCGTGTGTTCTATGGAAACCTGTCCTGTTATAAACATTATAAGCTCCACTTGCTGGTCATGTATTAAATATAAACTGCTGGGTTTTTACGCTGTGAGGCAACTTTAAAATCTCAGTCGATAGTCACCGAATCCATACACACCTAAATATGTTTAGTCACAGATGTGCAGTACGTATAGAGTGAAGGCGAGCGCGAGATGGAGGTGTAAAGCGCCATATAAAGATCGCTTGGACCTCATGAAAAGGGAGTTTGTCAAAAGTAAAGGATGGTTTTTCAATAAAATGCGAGGACTACAGTGCCAAAAGTGTTATCGAGTGATTATTGTGCTTGTGAACAGAGGAGTAAGTATATGAAAGAAAAAGAGGGAGAGAGAGAGAGCGAGCGAGATGTAAACATGTGTTAGATTTTCAGCGGGCCTTTAGAGAGCAGCTCAGCACCAGATGTACACGCTGAGGATGAAACATAATAGAAAATGGAGGAAAAAGACTGACGTACAAAGAAAGAATGGGGGAAAAGAAGAGAAAACTGTGTGTGTGTGTGTGTGTGTGTGTGTGTGTGTGTGTGTGTGTGTGTGTGTGTGTGTGTGTGTGTGTGTGTGTGTTTGCTTGGCTGCTCCTGTCTGATCGATGGCGCTCTGCGGTCATGCTGAGCGTCCAGAAGGATCCCAGAGTCTCAAGCGCAGCGGCAAGCACCACATGAGCGCATCATCACACACACACACACACACACACACACACACACACACACACACACACACACACACACACACACACACACACACACACACACACACACGCACGCACACGAATTTACACACAAAGAGAAATCTTTAGAGCAAAGCCCTGTGAATCTTAGTCTAGAATACAGTGTGTGTGTGTGTGTGTGTGTGTGTTTCCCAAATAATGCCTGGACTTTCTTATGATCAAGATCTTCTCTGCACTGTACCTTCACCATTTTCTGTCATTTATATTATTTTAATCCAAAATGATTTCTTTTATATTTTATTATTATTCACTTTGGAGATCAAACTCGTAGCCGTGGCAGTAAACAGGAGTGTGTATGTGTTTCTTCTGCGGGAACCTTGATACATATTCAAGAACATAATCTTTTCACCCGCCGGGTCCATGACTGGTGTCAGGAGTTTGCTGAAGTTAGGAAGCATTAGTATTTAATGAGTAATGTAAAACTAATTCACTTTAAACATTTCACTTGAACTCAACCATGATTCTTCATAGACTTACTTCAGGATCGACAGTCACAGAGACCACAATGTCACAAAGGCCACACCTCTTTTATTGGGGTGTGAGAGGCACAAAGGCGATACCTCCATCATCTGTGTCTGGAAGGCACAAAGGCCACACCTCCCACAGCAGCACCTGACAGGCACAAAGGTCTATACACAGCGCCTGAGAGGCACAAAGGCCACACCTTTATCACCAGTGCCTGAGAGGCAAAAGGCCACACCTCCATCAGAGGAGCCTGAGAAGCAAAATGGACAAACCTCCATAATCAGTGCTTTAGAGGTACAATGACCACACCTTCTTTTTGTGGCCTGAGATGCACAAAGACCCCACCTCCATCAGTAGAACATGACAGGCACAAAGGCCACACCTCCATCACCAGTGCCTGAGAGGCACAAAGGCCACACCTTTATCAATGAAGCCACATCTTTTTATCGGGAACAAAATCCACAAGATGTCACATCTACTTAATTTGGAATGGCAAGCCCAAAAGACAGGCATTCCTCTGTGAACCCAACAAGTCATATCCTTTCAAAAGCCCCACCTCCTTCATTAAGAATGACAGCTACAATGGCCACGCCTCCTTTATGGGGATTAATTTATACAATTATAACATTTAATATTTTATACATTAGGTACCACAATGTAAAAAAAAATGCATAATGTGTAACAAAAAAATTATAAACCATGATGTTTTGAATTTGAGGAGCCATATTTGTAAACACAAATGTATGTATTTAACAAAAAAACAACAAGGTTAGCGATCCCAAAAGATACAAAAGACCTTGTTGCTATTGACATTGACAATTCACACACACACACACACACACACACACACACACACACACACACACACACACACACACACACACACACACACACACACACACACACACACCCACACACACACACACAAATCATCCTGTCTGACTGAGTCTGCAGTGCCATATCAGTTCTGTGTAACAGGGAACATTTGTTCAGAAGGGTGTGTGAACTTGTGTGTGTTCACAGGAGACATCGGCGAATGGTACCTTGTTAGACAGTACGCAGTTGAGACTATTTAACATTCAATCAATTAATAACTATACAACAATGAGGTCAGATTAGATTAGGTGTTTTAAAGGTCGCAGAAAAATGCCGACCAATAGGTGGCGTGGATTTCATTCAACAAGAGGAGTTAAAACGCATCAGGATGTGCTGTTATAGTTCAAAACATCATGTCCTTGATTAGTTTCCTATAAGAGTGCACACTTGTGATGAAACGTCTGAAATTTATTTCAGTTCCCTTTTTTACAACCAGACTTCTAATCTGTTGGACTTTTTTACCGGAGCGTCTGTCTGTTCCTGATTTTCCTTTCCTCTGCGAGTCCCCACACTCTACAACGCTGTCATAAAATCCACACTGGGATGATGAAAACTATTTGTAAAACTATTTGCCGAGCCTCACCTTCAGTGCTCTCGAGAGAACGAACTCAATAGATGCTAAACCAGCGGTGAGTTGTTTTGATTAATATTTGATACCTGATATATCAATGCATTACAAGTTCATTGTCGATCTTTTCTTTCCTCTTTCTTCTTCTTCTTCCTTTTTTTTCAGTGCTTGATGCTGAAAGGGCTGGTGGTGAGGCGTGGTATTGAATGACCACTTGTCCGGTGCTGTGTGTGTGTGTGTGTGTGTGTGTGTGCGTGTGTGTGTGTGTGCGTGTGTCGATGGACTGCTCGGGAAAACTAATGTGTGATGAATTCACTGAGGCGTTTCCTCGTGTCGAGGCTAAACGAATGATATCAAGAGTAGATTGGCAAGTGACTCCCCTTTCATTTTCTCTCTTGATGTATACGAGTGTGTTTGAGTGTGTGTGTGTGTGTGTGTGTGTGTGTGTGTGTGTGTGTGTGTGTGTGTGTGTTCGGTGGGAGGAATAGGGGGGTGATGTTGTCTGAGAGATCATCCGCCTGCATTCTTCGAGTCCATTAACGGCCCCTCTATCTACACACGGATTTGATTTCCGTCTCATAACCACTGGCTGTGACCGGGCACTGAATCCGCTCTTTAAGGCCAGATTGCTGGATCGATGGCGCTAGCTTTAGCGAGACGTGCTAACAGTTCCCAGTGAAACGCTCACTGTGTGTGTATGTGTGTGTGTGTGTGTTGACTAGCGCTGGGGATTAGCAGTCCCCGTAGGAGCCCTAAGACTACAGAACCCCCAGAGGAGGTTGTAGAGGCTTTGTGAAGGGGTCTTCAGCATGTCCAGCACAAACACACACACACACACACACACACACACACACACACACACACACACACACACACACACACACACACACACACACACCAGTGTTTGATCTGGCATATTCGTAACTTATTCCTGTTCCTTGGTGTTACAGAGACTCTGTATGTTTCTCTGTGTGTGTGTGTGTGTGTGTGTGTGTGTGTGTGTGTGTGTGTGTGTGTGCGCCGAGGCGTGCCTGAATGCCAGATTGGTCTGGTTAGCATCAGATGTGCGGCTCAGCGCTTCAGATTGAGAGGCGACGGCCTCTTGACATGGCCGCCTGTTTAAGAGGCGTCTCTGGAGAGCGGCGCGGACGCCGCTCCGTGCCACACGGCCATATGCCTGCAATATGGCCCTCCCTGAAAGCACGCTGTGCCCATAATTATTGGCACCCTTTATAATAACAATTTAAAAAGCGAGCCAAGAGCAATACACACAGTGAGATTTTATTTCATCACCCTTACACTTAAATTTAAAGAGAATTTCTTTTTTATCAAAAAATAAACAATATTAAATTAAACTCTAATAAAAAACTATTAAATAGTTTTTTTTTTTCTCTCAGGAATATGTGTGACAAAAGTATTGACACTTCTAAGGACAGAAAAAACCTTTAAAGAAAAAAAAACATTTGCTTTAAGTTTTCAGGAACTGTTGTTACTTGTAGCCCTTAGAAATTTTAATAGTTTTTGACATTTTTTTTTTTTTTGCTGTTTTATTTTTTAATAAACATATATAGGGCTCCAGATTGTGAAGTATAGAGTGACGTATCTTTTTTTTTTAGCACAAAATATAATGAACTGAATGTTAGTTAATTTTTAACCAACTATACAAACATGACTGAGCAAAAAATGAAATAATGTGTCACACAGGCAAAGAAATAGCACAGATACACATGATGACGTGTTTTTATTGTCGTTTTTGGTTGTTTCTGTGACCAGAAAATAATAGTAATATGCTCATGTTGCGACGTCTATTACGTCAGTGACTTTTTTTTTCTACCTGACGTATCCAAAAACCCAAATACACAGTTTGTCTGAGGCCTCCACATTACCACGCAAGGTTATATAACCACGACATTAGACATATATGTTTTAATTGTCATTGGCCCATGCTGTTTACCAGCTCGCTTGGGTTTTAAGGGATTAAAGAGTTTCCCTGAGTTATTACAAGCATGATGTATGCAGCAAGTACAATCCCTTCAATTGTTTTGTTTTTTTTATTTAACTTCTTACTTTAAGTATTTTTTAAATCCATCACCTGATTTGTGTAGAGTTTGGTACTGAAATTTCTTTACTTTTCTCCATCATAACAGATTCTACTTAACACTAGATGTCAAATGCTAATCCTTCGAATACGCTCTTTGCAACATAGCTTGATTAAAGTCATTGTTTAATTAGAAAAAGTTAGGGAAGTCCTTCTAGTAAATTCTGTCCACACGATGGCCATCTTGGAAATAGATTGACAAAATGGAGCCAGTGTTAAATAATATGCAGTTTGTTTGGTGTTTTAGGTCTCCATCACTTGTTTTAAGTTTGTCTTTTTAAATCAATTGATAATTAGAGTGAACGTTATGGAACGTCCAAGAAACATTATAGCAGCTATAAACAGTACTTCTCCTTTCGTACAGCCTTTCTATTTTTTTTCTCTCTTGAACATATTACGTTAAAAAACAACTTTATTACATTACCACAAGGATCCACAAAAAAAAAGAAGGAGACTCCTTCCATGTATGTAAAATATATTAATCTAATCACTACTGTCAAAGCAGCTGTTGTAGAAAATGAATCAACACCATCTGAAACAATCAGATTTGAGAATCATAGAACAGTAACATGTGAGAAAATACAATAAAAATGACACCTTAAAAAAAGATTTTGATTGTAGTGGATATGTGATATGATATATCCCAAATTTTCTAATATGGATTATAAATTAATTAACAAACAAATGCATAATTGAATAAATTAATAGGATTAATGAACCTATTTCTAAACATATCATAGTTTCAAATTGTCTTCTTTTATTGGCAGATCATTTAAAGAAACAAAATTATCTGTCAATAGACTAATAAGTAAGTTTCTTAAAAAAAGATGTTAATAATCTTATATTTGGTTTATTGTAATCTTGTTTGTTTGCTTTCTTTGTTTATTTTGCAAATGATGTTTTCATTTGCTAAAATGTCATTTGTTTTGCAGTAATTTGCATATTTTGTACAAACTGGATGCAAAAATCCTTAAAATTTTAAAATTACCACTTGGTACAATAAACCCTCAACCAGATGTAGTGTCTATAAAACAAACCATACATTCTGTACATGTTTACACTCACGTTTTGACGTCAGTCTCCAAGTGACGATAAGCTTTAAACAAACGGAATAAATATTTATTTTGCGTATCAGAGGAAATGCGCTCTGATCCTCGGATTTCCTTGTTATGAGATGTTTTTTTCCCTACAGGGAGGTGTGTGTGTGTGTGTGTGTGTGTGTGTGTGTGTGTGTGTGTGTGTGTGTGTGTGTGTGTGTGTGTGTGTGTGTGTGTGTGTGTGTGTGTGTGAACCATCCTGGATACACACGACAGGCATTAAAATGCAGAAGGAGCAGGTAATCAATAGTGAGGAAACAGGATACACTCGACAGGAAATGGGAACGGAGCATGCGAGGCGAATACGAGGCTCAAGCGAGCTCTAAAGGTTTAAGGCCGTAAACTGGAGAAACAGTCCACTGGTTTACTTCCTAAATCTCCAAGCTTGAGCTAACCTCGTGATTGTGTTTATAAAGCATTATAACACAACGTTTTGTTTTTTTTTTTTTTTTGGAAACTGGAGACGATGTACAACAAGTTTTAATGATGTCTGTCTAAAAATTTTTTTCTTGTGAGAGTCCGGGTTTCTTAATAATTAACAGTAATAATAAATAAATAATTTATTTAATAATATAATAAATAAATGTAAATTATAAATGTTTTTTTTTCAATTCAGCCATTTAGACATGTTTAAAATTATGTGACATTTAGTTATTTATGCTACTTATTTATTTGAAATGTGTAAGTGTAAATGTGTGATTACACAGGGGTAATTAAAATACAATTATTTTCAGTAGCTTGTTTCCATTTAATAAATTATTGTATAAAATATACGAGATATATTAGATGAGCTTATATTTTGTTTCAGTATGTTTTAAACTTCAGCAATTTAGTAAATAATTATATAAAATAAAATATCTTAACATATTGTTATATGTTTAACATATATTTGCACTGTCTATCTATCTATCTATACACACACACACACACACACACATTATACATACAGTACAAACATACAATATATACACACGTATATATGTGTGTGTGAAATATGTTTTGTTTAAATTGGAAAATTGAGAAAAGAACATTTACATGTTCTCAATAAACAAACAAATAAATAAGAATCACCTTTCATGGTTCCACTTCTTGCTTTCCTTTAACCTTTAACTTTAACCTAAATGAACCTTAATCAACATTTGACAGTATTTACCAGTATTAACATTGGTCACACTTACCCCAAGTATTTTATGATAAATGTCATAAAAAATGATAAATGTCATTTAAAAAAATGTCATAAATTTATTTATTTAAATCACAAAGGACTTAATTAAACAAATCATTAAAGCTTACCACATAACAAACCATTATCAACCCAATCATGCTTCATAAAGAGAGAGAGAGAGAGAGAAGAAAAAACCCTGTGCTTTCGATATTTAACCATCATGGTGTAATTATATGAATTCCTCTAATAAAGTGGTACTTCCTGTACGGTGCTGTTTTTTTCAGGGGTCTGGTTTTGATTGACAGCAGCGATAAGTGCTCGGTGCTAATGAGGCGTAAAGAAGAGCCGATTCCATGAGCCACTACTTCATGATGCTAATTAATAGAGCATTGATTGGCCGAAAGGCGGCCGTGGCAACGGGGCAGGTGGCGCTGGATGGAGTTCAAGGAGGACTGGGAAATGGAGGCGAGGTGGGCGGAGCGAATAAAAGAATGCAATTTGCCTTTCTTCTCCTTGACCTTTTTGAGCTGAGCGCTAAGCGGGCAAAGCTGTGACATGGAAGTGATTAGCGGCGCAGGGTGTAGCGTGATCTCGTGTTGCACATGATTTAGATGGAGTGTTAATGTGCGTGGTTCAGTTAGCTGAACAATAATGCTTAGGTTTCATGGATATTTCTAGACTTACTATTTTTATTATTTCTTCTTAGCTGTATGTTTATCTATGTATCAGTTTATCTTTGCGTGTGTGTGTGTGTGTGTGTGTGTCCACTTGGGCTTTTGCCCGTATGTAATCACTCTCAGCTGCAGTTATGCGGCTTGCTGTGTCGATTTGTGATGCAGTATTTATTGATTTGTCAATACTTACATGGCGTTTTGGCACCGTAGGCTTGTAGCTAAAGGAACAATGTGATTTGATAATGCAGCTCCCTCCCCCTCAGTTCCCACGGCTAATAAATTCAAATGAACTGCTTACACACACATGTTGGAGGCATGTTTACACACACAAACACCCCCCCCCCCCCCCAACACCCACACAGGACATGTTATAAGCAGGCTATAGATTTTTCTGAAACTTGAAGGTATGCTTGTCTCTCTCTCTCTTTCTCTCCCTCACACACACACATGTAAGCATGTACCTCTTCGGCTGTCCACCTGATTAATATTTTTATTTACACACACACATGAAAGAATTAGAAATGGTTAATTTTATTGTACATTATTTATTCTGCTCATAAATGACTAACATCCGCCATTAAGCACCAACATTTACAAACATCGCCCATTAAACTTCAATATTCACCAACAAACACCGTTACGCACAAAACAAGCACCAACAAACACCAACATCCATCATTAAGCACCAACATTTTCCAACAAACACCATTAATCACCAAAAAACACAATCAAGCACCAACATTCACCAACAAACACTAATATCTACCATTAAGCACCAACATTCACCAACAAACAACAACATTCATCATTTAGCACCAATATTCACCAACAAACACAGACATATTCCATTCAGCACCAACATCTACCATTAAGCATTACCAAACACCAACAAACACCATTAAGCACCAACAAACATTAAGATTCTCCATTAAACACCTCCATTCAACAACAAACACAAATATCCACCATTAAGCACTAGCTTGCATGAGCAAACATCAACTACTATCAGGAAGCACCAGCAAAACCACCATCCACCATTAAGCACCAATAAACACCATTAGGCATCAACAAACACCAGTACCCACCATTAGACACCAACCTTACCAGCAAACACCATAAATTACCAACAAACACCTTTAATCACCAACATTCAGCAACAAACACCATTAAACACCCACATTCACCAACAAACAAGACGTTTCCGATTAAACACAACAATTCAACTATCCAAAAAGCATTCATCAACAAAATTAAACCCCATCAGACACCAGCACACACCATCAGCAGTATTCACTATCACACACCAACATCCATGATCATTTATTTACCACAATTTAACCATCAAGATTCAAGCACAAGACTCCAGACACCAGATGCGAACATTCACCATTACACACCATCATTAACCATCCGTCACCAGCATTCATCATCACAAATCAATGTTCACCATCAGATACTCATAATCACACATCAGTATGTCCAATTAAACACCAAGCAAATGTATACAATTGGACAAATTTTGTTCTCAAACTCTGGTGTGTTTATCATTAAACACGTAAAATCATCAAACACCATACAGCATGCTCATGTGAGTGATGGAGAACAGAGGTCCAGAGAGCCAGGGCTGCTGGGAGACGTAAAGACAACACGAGTATCAGTCTGTTCTTCTGCTGCATTGGTGAAGTGGGACATTCCTACAATAAGCTATCAGTTCTTACACACCTGATTCACTCCTCCAGTCCTTATCCATCCCTCAGGAGTCGGAGCAGGTGTGTGAGAGAGCAGTGGAGTTCTTCAGGAGTGGTGTGGAGAGCTGCTGGAGCCTTTCACTGCCTGAGAAGTTCCAGCTGTTGGTTAAGAAGCAGAGCTGTTTATAAATGAATGAACCTAATTTGCATGTCGTTTGATCCGCCCCTGTTTTAGTTACTATCAAATCTCTTATCACACAAACTGCAACATCAAAAGATTACTTAACTTTGTAAAATTGTAGTTTATGAATATTGATATGAATAGTATTAGATATATTACAACTGTAAAATAATAACTTGAAATTATAAGATAAACTGGAAGATGTTAACTCGAAGTTCAGAGACAACAAAATATCATAGCTATATGAAAAAAACTAGGAGGTATGAAGTAAAAAAAGTAATAATTGAGAGATTACTTGAGAGGCTTCGGTAATAATTGAGAGGTAACTGTGACGTTTTTTTGTCTCGCAAAATGTAATATCATATAATTGCAGCTTGATATCTGCTGGTGGTAAGTCAATATAGAGAGTCGCATCCATGAGATATCAAGCAGCAATATGTATTATATAAAATTTGGCAGATTATTATTTTGGTAAATAACTTTTAGTTACAAGATAAAATTTGTCATGTACACAACTATACACAGTATGATATGCTTATACGATCGTAAATAGAAGTTAGAATAGAACAGACAGATTTCTTTACAATAAATGGAAACTTGGACTAGAAGGACATAATTAAACTAAATTAAACTAAACATAATTAAACTAAAAACCCCAATTAAAACATAAAATAAAATAATTTAAAAAAGAAATTTGAACAAGTTTGCAAAAGTTTACGAATACAACATAATAAAAATAGAAATCTATAAAAATCTTTAACACACAGCTGCAACAGAAGTAACAGATGCCTGATATACTGTGGTCATGAGATTAAAAAACGTCACTCATGGTTAGCTTTAAATGAGTGATTAAAATCATGTGACTTCAAGAAAAACAAAATAGCATCACAATTACAAGCTTTAAAAACATCACTCTGAGCGATATGACCTGCAGTTGCACGATAATCACAATTGTACAATATTAACTCACTCATGCTGTTCGATAAATAATTCTAATTGTGTAAGATTAACTCAAAAATCTCAAATATAAAATTTTAAAGCAAAATGCAAGAAAACAATGTTACCCACAATTCCGAGCTTTAAAGACATCACAGTTGGTGACAATATTAATTTGGGATTATGAAATGAAAAAGCTGCAATTCATCACTGGTCCCGGTTCGACTTGAACACCCCTTGTAATTTAAATGTATTAAAAAATAACTTGATTTAATTATAAGTAATTTCATTTAACACAACTTAATCAACATGCTATCTCAGCTTAGCCTTATCTACATACTTAACCGATTTTGTGTTCATGCTAAAATTGCTGACTCCATAGAAGTGTACATAATCAGCAGACGTTATGACATAATTTATGAATGCTATATGGAAGGTTATAACCCTTACTGAAGCAATCTCACATGAGAGGTTCCATCCATCCATCTAGGAACCTCTGCAATCCAACTAGCGACCGTGGACCGTCATATTTATTCCCATTTTTTCACAAGCGCGCATTCACACACTATTTGGGAACAAAAGTTAACATAATCTGCATGTGTGTTTACTGTGGGAGGAAACCAAAGTACCCGGAGGAAATCCACCAAGCACGGGGAGAACATGCAACATCGAACCCCCGGCCCTGGAGGTTCGAGGAGACAGCGCTAACCACTACACAACCATGTTACACATTGTTAATAGCACTCTAGTCAGGATGGAGGAATAAAATGAAATAAAATTCCTGCTAACTAGCTAAATGCTGTTTATTAGGCACAAATCCGCTGACGTGACGTACAGCATTCATGCTGTAATATTGTCTGTGTTATGACGCACGGTTGGAGTAGCGCTTTAGCGGCGTCTGGGCTTCGCTCCAGGTCAGCAGTAATGTTAGCCCGCTTGCTAATTAGCGTGAACACACTGTGGATATCCAGTGACTGAAAACATCCAGACATTCGGCCCCATTATGAATTATTACTAAATTGTGGGGCCCAAATAAAGTGTATAAAAACGTTTGCGTGTCTGTGTGTGCATTATGTCTGGGAGATGTGTGTGTGTGTGTGTGTGTGTGTGTGTGTGTGTGTGTGTGTCACTAGACCCTCCATTAGAGTTAATGGGGAAGCAGACCTGTTGTCTCCTGCATTATTGCTAATGGAGGCTATGCTGACAGGAAAGGTGGTTTCCTTTCATACCCACGGGCGTCACTGTCTGTCTGCGTGCTGCCATGGTGGTGTGTGTGTGTGTGTGTGGGTGTGCATGTGTTTGTGTGTGTGTTCTTGAATAACTTGAGTGAAAGTTTTGGGGTCTATTTAAATCAAATAAAAGTGTGTCAGGAGGCCATTTTTTTTGGGATGTGAACCATTTTTTATATGAGCAGAAAGTCAGGCAGTGGTGAAAAAAACAACAACTTTACTGTCATCTCTCATCATGTCACTCTGTGTGTGTGTGTGTGTGTGTGTGTGAGAGAGAGAGAGAGAGAGAGAGAGAGAGAGAGAGAGAGAGAGAGAAAGGAAGAGACAGAGGCAGAGAAAGACAAAGATGTCCTCTATGCTACATCTGCTGTTAGTCACATCGCATCTCTGCGCTCCAATACCCAGGAGTACAGATGACCTTGAGTTCTCTCTCTCTCTCTCTCTCTCTCTCTCTCTCTCTCTGTCTATGTCTCTCACGCACACTCATCTCTCTTCCCTGCTCCTATTCATCCCCAACACTAACTAGTCCCCCTTGATCCTGGATAAGGTCTTGACTATACACACACTGTCCCCATTATCACTTGTCTACTTGGAAAAAGATAAATGTAAACATCATAAAACATATATATTTACCATCTTCCTTTAGTCTTGTTAAATTGTAAAATACACTTCAGGGCATGTTGTTAAAGACAAATCATTGATGTTAAGATAACATTATCTGTATTCTTCTTTTTTTTTTTTTCTTACAACATCATGACTGTGTGTGTGTGTGTGTGTGTGTGTGTGTGTGTGTGAGTGAGAGAGAGACCTGCTACTAATGACTCTGGATGACAGATCAGTTCAATGCTGATGATAATTAAATCTCCTTTCCCTTTTCCTTTTCCCTTCTGTGTGTGTGTGTGTGTGTGTGTGTGTGTGTGTGTGTGTGTGTGTGTGCGTGCGTGCGTGTGTGTGTGTGTGTGCGAGAGAGTGTGTTGAGGGGTCAGTGTGCTAAGTGTCTATCACTCAGATGGTACTCTCGGGGCTTCCTGCTCCTGAACAGAGGAAAATCAGGGCTGCAGAATAGAGATTCTCGGCGCGATCAATTCCCACTAACAACTCTATTGATTAGCTGCAGTAACATTTTTCATTTATTAATTATGAGGAATATGTTCTTGGGATTCTCTGTTCTTCTCTCTCTCTCTCTCTCTCTCTCTCTCTCTGTCTACTTCACCTCTCTGTCTTATTTTTAATTCCCATTTGTATCAGTTTCCCTCATTCTGTTCTTTCTTGTCTGATCGGTGTCTGATACAGTGTGTGTATAATCAGAAGCAGTTGCTGGGGTAGGTAACATATCTAATAGCCCCGGGTGAAGACTTGCCTGGGGCAACCCCAGTGCATTGTGGTTCATACAGTCAGCCTTAAAATTGGATCTTTTATTGTCTGCTGCCTGCAGCTATTGTCCGTCTCGACCCCCAACTGCACCGTTAGCCTCCACTTTTTTTTTGCTCCACTCTGATTCATCTGGCCACACCTTGCTTCACCCCACCCAGTTTCACACCACCTACTGTATACCTAATCCAGTTTCTCCCTGTTTAACGCCAGATCCGGCCCACCCTACTTTACTCTACATCACTTTATGCTGCTATTTCCATCTTCTAGATAATCCTAATCCTTTACATCACTGCAGGCCCGGCTTCATCTACCCATCCTTTCCCTGTTCCACCCTGACCCCACCCTAATCCCCTGTGCCATGTTAGCCCCGCCCTCATCCACCCTAGGCCAAACCTGATCCTCCCAAGCCCTATTCCAAAACCCTGACCCAAGCCCTACACCCACCCTCATCCACCCTAGTCTAAACCTCATCCTCCCAAGTCGCATTTGGTCAAACTTTTCTGTTTGGAAATCCTTTTAGCTATTTGCCTGCAATATATTCTGACATTTTTTCACATTTCTTTATTAAACACTATTACAAAATATTAAATACTCAATCTTATTTAAATGTTTAAGTAATAAAAATACAACTTTCCACTTACTTAACTGATCATGGTACAAAATTGTAATAAATACATATATCACATTATGTAATTTAGCATCACATCTTTAAAATCACATGTTGTCAGGAATCAGCTTGTCAATCATAACGCTGAACTTTATCAGAGGGTATCATATAACACACATACACACACACACACACACTCTCTCTCTCTGTGCTCAACCTGTTTTAGGTCATCGCTCTCTTTTCAGCTGGAGGACACACTCGTCCTCTTGGGTGTGATCACATGACCATCAGCCCGATGTCACCCAATTAATCATGCTTGAGTTAATGAATTATATCCCGCCCATATCCTCTGCACGACCCCTGACTGAGTGAGAGGTGTAAAGGGTCGTTTCATCTCACACTTACACACGGTGTCACACTTATTTGTAAAGGTGCCTGATTTAGACGTAGAGTGAGAACTGCAAGGACTCATTAATTTAAGTACTGTTGTTTAAAACATCTATTAAAATCATTTAGGACACTGTTACCTGAGTGTCTCATTGAAGGAGGCGTGGTCTTTATGCCTCTCAGTCTCATTGAAGGAGATGTGGTCTTTGTGTCTCTTTCCATTATTTTTTTGAAGAAGGCAAGTCTTTATGCCTCTCGGTCTCATTGAAGGAGGTGTGGCCTCTGTACCTGTCAGTCTTATTGAAGGAGGTGTGGCCTTTATGCCTGACAGTCTATTTGAAGAAGGCGTGTCCTCTGTACCTTACAGTCTCATTAAAGGAGGTGTGGCCTCCATAACTGTCAGTCTCTTTAAAGGAGGTGTGGCCTCCATAACTGTCAGTCTCTTTAAAGGAGGTGTGGCCTCTGTACCTTACAGTCTCATTAAAGGAGGTGTGGCCTCCATAACTGTCAGTCTGTTTAAAGGAGGTGTGGCCTCTGTTCCTGTCAGATGCAGAAAAGGAGGTGTGGTTTAGTCAAAAACGTGTGGCCTCTCTACTTGTATGTTTCTTAGAAGGAGGGAGGTCCTCTGTTGATGTCACCCTTTCTAAAAAGGCATGACCTCTATCCCTTCCCTATATCTGTTTTATTATACAGAGGCGTGATCATACAAACTACAGAACTATTAAGCTTTAATTAATTACTTTTTGTTAATAAAATTGTTCTTAAAAAGTAGACATATTTCACAATCGTTTTGTATGGTTAAAAAAAAAAAATACTTGACCACACCATCCCCCTTGAATTTTATTTTTACGATTCGAGCACTGGTCCCGAGGGCCTGTAGCCTATCCCAAGATGCTTAGTGCATGAGGCGGGGTACATTCTGGATGGGGTGACAATCCATTGCAGGTTGCAAATTGGTCATAAATGCAAATAATTAAAACTTACACTTCCTGAATTGGTTTGTTGGTTTTTGTGCTAAACAAGTAACAATGAACCCAACCCTGAGAACTAGACAATATTGAAAAAAAATTGAAAACTCTGAAAAGAATGATTTCTAATTAACCATCACACCCGCTATGAAATAATAATAAAATAATACAACTGTCCACTTTATCCTGGACAATCACGGGAACGGATCAGATCTCTTTCTGTAATTACCACACACACGTTATCGCCTATTTTGCAAAGTAAAAGTCCTAAACTCTAACTAATTCCCCGGCTCCTTTTGTTGCACAGAGAGTCTTTAAAAGTAGAATATCGAGCATTAATATTGAACGTGAGAAATTCGCTAGGCTAAACACCATCCTTCAAAGATGAATACGTTTCAGGTGGTGTAGTGAAATCCATACACACTGAGAGCTTAAGGCAAGATACAATCTGCAGTTTTGCGTGAATATAAGAGATGTTCCTGGGAGCAAATGTTCATTCTGTATCGGTTCAATCTATCTAGCTAATGAGGTGAGCCTGTTTAATTAGAATTCCTGCTGTTTCTCCAGGTGAAGCGAGGTAAACTTCTGCTCTGGCGAGTCCCCATTCAATGCCTGCTCACATTCCCTCTCCGCGTAAACACTCGCGTAAACAAAGCGACGCCAATATGTTTACTTATTTTCATGTAAAAGGTCTTTTTGCAGCATTACAATCGGGAGCTTTGTTGAGCTTAAAATTGTTGCTGTTTATCAGCGGATTGCACACACATCCTGAAAAACATGAAGACCAGTTCATGTATTATTATCATATATATATATATTTATATATATATTTTTTTCAAATGTAATAATGTAAAATGTAAAAATGTAAAAATAATTAAGGAATAAAAAAAATTATGTGTACATACAGTGCCTTGAAAAGTATCATTTCTTTACTATATTTGTATATCTGTCACTTGAGTGATTTTGATCATCAAACAAATTTGAATATTACAAGATAACCTGAGTAAATACCAAATACAGTATTTAAATGATGATTTAATTTATTAAGTTGTCCAAACCTACTGTACCTAACCCTATGTGAAAAAGTAATTACTGTTAGGGTCAGAGGTCGTGATGGATCCAAGTGCAGGGGAGGAGCTTCTTGGGATAGGTTATATTGTGTGATATTTGATGTGGAGTTGGAAGAGAGCTTGGCAGAAGTGTTTTTATAAGCGTGCTTGTTGTTGTAGAGCTTGCTGCTCAATGTCGGGAAGCTGCGTGTGCTGAGTGAGTCGGCGTGAGAGCTCTGTGTGCAGCGCGAGCCTGGGAGGAATGCGGAAGTGCCGCGAGCCGACGAGACAGTCTTGTGTGTAGCGCGCTTCGGGCAGGAATGCGGAAGTGCCGCGAGCCGGCGAAACAGCCTTGTGTGTAGCGCGCTTCGGGCAGGAATGCGGAAGCACCGTGAGCCGGCGAGAGAGCCTTGTGTGTAGCGCGCTTCGTGCAGTAACGCGGGAGCGAGAGGAGCCGGCGAGAGCGTGATCTTCGCGATGACGGCGATGAGCGCGCGGAGAAGTCGTGCAGGTTGGTGGCTGCTTTGCAGGGCTTAATCGTGGTCGATAGGAGAGCAGGATTCAAAACCAGAGAGACAATGAGATATCCGTGATCCAAATTCGCAGTAGTCAAAGACAGGTCCGTTGGTCGGTAATACAAAAGTCCGTGGGCGTGGAAATCCAAAACGAGAAGCGAGAGCGTGGTCGGGAGAAACAAAGCGTGGTCGGTATCAGGAAAGCAAGGTCTAGGAAAACGCTGGAGAATTGGGCTATGGAAGGCACTCAATAATCTGGCAACGTGGTGGTGTCAGCGTGTGGTTTAAATAGGTAGGAGAGATGATTAGTGATAAGACACAGGTGTATGGAGGGCGGAGGATGAGGTGGTGAGACATAAAGGTCGGTAGGAAACATGGAGCAGGACGGCTTAAGTGATTAAGACAGAGCTCTGGCTTGGCGGGTCGTGACAGTACCCCCTCCCCTATGAACGCCACCTGGCGTTCTAGCAGGTGCCTCAGGGTGGAGTCTGTGAAAGTCAGTAATAAGGGAGCGATCTAGGATGAACCTGGCTGGTACCCAACTCCTCTCCTCAGGGCCATAGCCTTCCCAGTCCACCAGGTACTGGAGACCACGTCCACGGCGGCGAGACTTAAGGAGTCTGCGGACTGTGAAGGCTTCACCCCCATCTATGAGTCGAGGAGGAGGGGGGGGTTGGGTGGGTGGGGATAGTGGACAGGAGACCAATCTGCGAATCTGTGAGACATGAAATGTGGGGTTGATTCGGCGCATGGATAAAGGTAAGGCCAACTGGACAGAACATGGGTTGATAACACGGGTGATCGTGAATGGACCGATGAATCTTGGTGAGAGTTTCCTAGAGGTGGTCTTGAGAGGAAGGTCACGAGTTGATAGCATAACCCTTTGGCCGATACGATACCTGGGAGCTGGTAAGCGGTGGCGGTTAGCCTGACGCTGGAAGGAGCTGACAGTGCGCTGCAATTGGGTACGAGCCTGCTGCCACGTTCTTCTGCAGCGGCGGACGAAGGCTTGGGCAGAGGGGACTGCAGCTTCCTCTTCCTGGGGGGAAAATAATGGTGGCTGATACCCAAGGCAGCAGTGGAACGGAGACATCCCCGTGGCAGAGGTGGGGAGCGAGTTGTGGGCATATTCTACCCAGGGTAAGAAGCGGCTCCAGGAGGTAGCATCCCGAGAGGCCATGCACCTTAATGCTTTTTCCAGTTCCTGATTCATGCGTTCTGTTTGTCCATTAGTCTGGGGGTGAAAACCAGATGAGAGGCTGGGGGTGGCACCAATAAGACCGCAAAAGGCCTTCCAGAACTGTGCTGAGAATTGCGGTCCTCTGTCAGAGACAATGTCCAACGGAAGTCCATGGAGACGGAAAACATGGTTGATGAGCAACTCTGCAGTTTCCTTGGCAGACGGGAGTTTCGGTAACGGAATAAAATGGGCAGATTTGGAGAAACGGTCTACGACGGTTAAGATGCAGGTGTTATTGTTCGATGGTGGTAGCCCAGTGACAAAGTCTATGGAAATGTGAGACCATGGGCGGTGGGGAATGGGGAGGGGCCTTAGGAGCCCCTCAGGGGGGCGGCTAGTTGTCTTGTTCCTTGAACAAACATCGCAAGCAGCTACGAACTCCTTAACGTCTTCCTTCATGGTGGGCCACCAGAACCGTTGCTGCAGGAGTGAAAGGGTGCGTGTCATCCCAGGGTGACAAGCCAATCTAGAGCTGTGGGCCCAGTCCAGCACTTGGGGTCTTACTGATGCAGGAACGAAGAGCATGCTCGGGGGAACATTACTTGGGCCTGGTTCCTGTTTGAGAGACTGTTGGACCAGATCCTCCACATCTAGCCGTGTAATAGCCACAAGGCATGGGGGGGGAAGGATGGTTTCCATCGTGGGAGTGCGTTTGGAGGTGGAGAATTGCCTGGAAAGGGCGTCGGGTTTGACATTCTTAGATCCTGGCCGATATGACAATGTGAAGTGAAAGCGGGCGAAGAAGAGTGACCACCTCGCCTGGCGAGAATTAAGTCTTTTAGCTGTCCTTAAGTACTCGAGATTCTTGTGATCTGTCCATACAAGAAAAGGGTGTTCTGCTCCCTCCAGCCAGTGTCTCCACTCCTCGAGTGCCAGTTTGACTGCCAATAGTTCTCGGTCCCCAATGTCATAATTTCGTTCAGGGGGTGTGAGTTGGCGGGAGAAGAAGGAGCAAGGATGAAGCTTGTTGTCCTTGGGCGATCTTTGCGAAAGAACGGCCCCTACACCCGTCTCCGAAGCATCCACTTCTACGACAAACTGAAGGGAGGGGTCGGGGAAAGTGAGAACGGGTGCTGTGGTGAATCGACGCTTGAGGTCCTCGAAGGCGCTGTTTGCCAGGGGGTTCCAGCGGAACGGGATCTTGGTCGAGGTGAGTGCTGTGAGTGGGGTCGCCACCATACTGTAATTCTTAATGAATCGGCGATAGAAGTTGGCAAATCCCAGGAAGCGTTGTAGTTCACGTCTGGATGATGGTTGTGGCCAGTCAGTGACCGCCTTCACCTTGGTGGGGTCCATTTGGATGCCGGACGGTGAGATGACATAGCCTAAGAAGGAGGTGGAAGAGCAGTGAAATTCACATTTTTCTGCCTTGACATACAACTTGTTCTCCAGCAGGCGTTGCAGGACTTGGCGAACGTGGAGCTTATGTTCCTTTTCAGAGCGTGAAAAGATCAAGATGTCGTCTAGGTATGCGAACACGAATACGTTGAGAAAGTCTCTGAGGACGTCGTTGATGAGAGCCTGGAAAACTGCTGGGGCATTAGTTAGACCGAAGGGAACAACCAAGTACTCATAATGACCAGTGGGGGTATTGAAGGCGGTCTTCCACTCGTCACCTTCCCTTATTCTGACCAGATGGTAGGCGTTTCTTAGGTCAAGTTTGGTGAACATACGGGCATCCTGGAGCATTTCAAAGGCAGATGACATCAGTGGCAGTGGGTAGCGATTTTTAACCGTGATCTCGTTTAATCCCCTGTAGTCAATGCAGGGTCTGAGGGACTTGTCTTTTTTCTCCACAAAAAAGAATCCTGCCCCTGCAGGTGAGGAGGATGGGCGAATTACCCCTGCTGCAAGTGACTCGTTAATATATTGTTCCATAGCCTCTCTCTCAGGGCGGGAGAGAGAGTATAGTCGGCCCTTGGGTGGGGAGGTGTCAGGGAGAAGATCAATAGCGCAATCATAGGGACGATGAGGTGGTAGCGAGACGGCCCGTGCTTTGCTAAAAACCTGTTGGAGATCATGGTATTCGGTAGGCACTTTTGCCAGATTAGGGATCTCCTCCTGGAAGGAGGACAAGGTTCGCCCAGTGGTGGCAGCACGTAGGCATGACGAGAGGCAGGTGGGGCTCCAACCCAGGATGCTTTGTTTCAGCCAATCTATGTGGGGGTTATGCAACCTTAGCCAGGGGAGGCCTAACACAATGGGTGCGTGAGCGTTCTGGACAGCGAGAAAAGTGATGGTCTCCATGTGGTTGCCTGAGAACTGTAAGGTAACGGGAGAGGTGCGATGCGTGATAGGGGCGAGTCTACTGCCATCAAGAGCCTGAACTAAGAGTGGTTGGGATAGGGGAGTGAGTGGGATGTTGAATAGGGAAGCAGAGGAGGTGGAGATTAGATTTTGGTCGGACCCGGAATCTACTAAAGCGTGGGTGATGTAGGAACGGTTGTCAAGGGTCAGGGTAACAGGGAAACATGAGCGCTGATCTGGGGAAAGAGTAGAATTGGGGCCCCCCTGTACCCCCAGAACTACTGGGAGGCCCGGCCTTTTAGTGGACAGGAGCGCACAACATGGCCCGACTGGCCGCAGTAAAAGCAGGCCCCATCATCCCTCCGACGTTGACGCTCCCTAGGCGAAATATGTGCCCGGCCAATCTGCATGGGTTCAGGTAGTGATTCGGGAGTGGTGAATGAGGGAGCTGGGGTATGAGCGTTACCAAGGGGTCGGCGCGCCTCATGGCGGGAACGTTTACGGGCATCAATACGTGTAGCTAGATCAATGAGGCCCTGTAGGTCTGATGGAAGCTCTCGGGCCGCGAGTTCATCCTTGATAGAATCCGAGAGTCCATTGTAGAAGCAGTCAAAAAGGGCCTTTTCGTCCCAGTCACAGGAGGGCGCCAGTGTTCGAAAGTCAATGGCATAATTAGAGACGGAGCTAGATCCCTGGCGTAGCTGAAGTAGTTGTCCTGCCGCCTGGTGTCCTGTGAATGAGCGGTCGAAAACCCTCCTCATCTCATCGGTGAATGTCCTGTATGTGAAGCAGCAAGGGACCTGGGCATCCCATAGCGCTGTTCCCCACTCCCTGGCTTTTCCTGAGAGTAGTGTGATTATGTAAGCCACCTTGGATCGTTCAGTGGGGAATGACGCCGGCTGCAGTTCAAGAACGAGGGAACACTGTGATAAGAAGGATCGACAGGTAGACGGATCACCATCATAAGTGGGTGGGGCAGGGAGGCGTGGTTCATGACCAGTGGCCTGTAACGGGAGAGGAGGCGGTGCGATCGGTGCCGGGGGCAGTCGTGTCTGCTGTAGCTGGGTAGAAAGTGATGTTAATGTTTCCGTGATACTTTGGAGTGTTGAGGTGATCTGCGTGATCTCTTGTTGATGAGTACCTAGGAGGGCTCCCTGGCTCTCTAGGGCCCCCCTCAGACGAGCTGCCTCTGCTGGATCCATTTTTTTTGTAGGCCAGATTATACTGTTAGGGTCAGAGGTCGTGATGGATCCAAGTGCAGGGGAGGAGCTTCTTGGGATAGGTTATATTGTGTGATATTTGATGTGGAGTTGGAAGAGAGCTTGGCAGAAGTGTTTTTATAAGCGTGCTTGTTGTTGTAGAGCTTGCTGCTCAATGTCGGGAAGCTGCGTGTGCTGAGTGAGTCGGCGTGAGAGCTCTGTGTGCAGCGCGAGCCTGGGAGGAATGCGGAAGTGCCGCGAGCCGACGAGACAGTCTTGTGTGTAGCGCGCTTCGGGCAGGAATGCGGAAGTGCCGCGAGCCGGCGAAACAGCCTTGTGTGTAGCGCGCTTCGGGCAGGAATGCGGAAGCACCGTGAGCCGGCGAGAGAGCCTTGTGTGTAGCGCGCTTCGTGCAGTAACGCGGGAGCGAGAGGAGCCGGCGAGAGCGTGATCTTCGCGATGACGGCGATGAGCGCGCGGAGAAGTCGTGCAGGTTGGTGGCTGCTTTGCAGGGCTTAATCGTGGTCGATAGGAGAGCAGGATTCAAAACCAGAGAGACAATGAGATATCCGTGATCCAAATTCGCAGTAGTCAAAGACAGGTCCGTTGGTCGGTAATACAAAAGTCCGTGGGCGTGGAAATCCAAAACGAGAAGCGAGAGCGTGGTCGGGAGAAACAAAGCGTGGTCGGTATCAGGAAAGCAAGGTCTAGGAAAACGCTGGAGAATTGGGCTATGGAAGGCACTCAATAATCTGGCAACGTGGTGGTGTCAGCGTGTGGTTTAAATAGGTAGGAGAGATGATTAGTGATAAGACACAGGTGTATGGAGGGCGGAGGATGAGGTGGTGAGACATAAAGGTCGGTAGGAAACATGGAGCAGGACGGCTTAAGTGATTAAGACAGAGCTCTGGCTTGGCGGGTCGTGACAAATTACCCCCCACTCCTCCTGCTAAATCCTAAATAAAATGTTGGTTTTTGGGAAAGCTGAGAAAAGTTTCACTTGCCAGTATATTTAGAGTCAGCTAGCGTTACACATAAAAAATAAATAAGGAATAAAACACTCATGTGTCATGCAGTACATGTCATACACAGTGTATGTATACAGGGCTGTTCAAGTCAAACCAAAACTCGTGATGCAATTTGATGTGAATAATAAACATTTACCTGACCTCGCTCCAAGCCATTTCCACATGTTTGTTAAAAGTCACTACAGAGTTTCTGGGAGGCCGGTGTTTCGAACGAGTAAGCAGGCGGTCCGATCGTGGCTCTGGTGTACCGACAAAACTTTCTACCTTGGTGGATGATGGATTAGGTACCTTAAGTTCATTAGTGTATACAGTGAAATAGAGGAAACTCTCCAAAGTACTTGTGCTTCGTTATTCTGCACATTCAAAAGTCCCACTTTGATTTGAACGCCCCTTGTGTGCATTTGTATATATATATACATACAGAGAGAGAGAGAGAGAGAGAGTGGGCCAGTGCTATAACCTTGCCAGGGTGTGTGTTAGACCTCTAAAAATAAATCTGATTAGTGTTGCAGCCCAGGGCTGCGGAGGCCAGACCGATGAGAGTATTGATGAGTGGAGTTCAGCCTGGCAGGCAGCAGGGAGAGAAAGAGCGAGAGAGAAAGAAAGGAAGAGGAGTAGAGGGAGCGAGGGGAAACAGCCACTGGCCAGCGGCCATAGTAAACCTATTGATCCAGCACATAGCCCATCTGTGTACGGCACAGTGAACGCACAGCCAATTCCCACCTCCCTCTCTCTCTCTCTCTCTCTTTCTATTTCTCTCTCTTTATTTTTTATCTATCTATCTGTCTCACTCCTAATCTGTCTCTCTGTCACTCACTCATTCTGTCTCTCTCACTTTTTCCGCCTGTCTGTCACTCTGTGTTTATCTCTCCGTCACTCTTTCCCTCGGTTTCATTTATTTCCTAAAATTCTAAGGATTTTTGGAGGGGGGGGGATCTCCAAATGCCCTCATGTTTTAAATGGAATTAGATTTTTCCGTCATGTTTATGTTTATGATGTAAGAATTACATACATCATGGCAAATAAAAAAAACAACACCTAATGGGAGGAAATACCCTGAGGTTGGAGATCACGTGACTAATATGTGATACATAAAACCACATGTGGAAAATATAAATGAATCGTGGAGGAAGGGTTTGATGGAGGGGAATGCGAAAATAAATAATTCAGGTGGAGAGAAAAAAAATGAAATAAATCAATTGTCTGGAAAAATCATTTGAAATTTGATGAATCATGCAGGCAGAAAAGGCATGTCAAGGAAATTAATCATGTGGAAAAGGAATCAGATGTGGAAATAAATGAATCGTGAGTAAACTAAAAATGACAAATGAACATTAATGAATAAAGTAAAAAAAATTTTTTTTGGTTGAGTTAAAATCACATGAAAAAGGAAAAGATTCATGAATGAAATTTCTTTTACATCCGACAGTTTAAAAATGTAATTCAAGTGTAAAAAAAAAGTCAAATCTAATGTACTTGAGAACATGACTATAGACATAACTGATTCTTTGATGTAGAATATTTAATTGCGCATTTAAAAAGAAAAAGAAAAAGAAAAACAATCAAACCAACAAAAGCATCCACGATAAAGATAAAGAGACATTATTGTCATTGTAGTTATACGACTAAATTTGTTGCAAGTTGATCTAATAACTGACGGCGCTGTGGCGTAGTTACCTCTCGCCTTGCACCTCCAGGGTCTGGGTTCAATTCCCGTCCCGGGTCTGTCTGTGTGCATTGAAGTTGCATGTTCTCCCTGTGCTTGGTGGGTTTCCTCAGGGTCCTCCAGTTTCCTCCCACAGTCCAAAAACATGCAGATTAGGCTTATTGTCATTCCCAAATTGCCCTTAGTGTGTGTGAGAGTGTTGACCGGAGGTTCTACAACGGTTATGAAATCAAAATAAATTAAAATATTATTTGTCATATACACAGTATGACGTGAAGTGAAATGCTTACAAGACCATTAATGACCTAAAAAAAATAAATAAATAAGAATCTAAAGTATGAATTAAGAGAATTTTGTTTTATAAATATAGAAAAAATGTTAAAAACTTTAAAAATAAATTACATTATGTGCAAATCATGAAATAAAATAGAATTGCAAAGTAGTATAGAAACCGTCATGAGCAAGACAATGTGCAGAATAATGTGCAAAGTCAAGTTAAAAGTTACTTGGTGTGCAAAATGTGCAAATGTGTGTTCTACATGTATGAAATGTGTAATGGGAAATGGGAATGAATACAACAGTCACCATTGGCCTCCATGCTCCGTAGTTGGACTACAGAGGTTGTTAGATGGATGGATGGATGGAAAGTGTGAGAGAACATGACTACGGACAATAACTCATCTCTGGATGTAGAGTATTTAATTGCGCATTTTAACAAGTGATCCATCAAAAAGAAACGAAATAAAAATACTTTTTTAAAAAAAGAAACGAAACAAGCAAACCAACAAAAGCACACACACACAAACACACACACAAACACGCACACACACACACACACACACACACACACACACACACACACACACACACACACACACACACACACACACACACACACACTCAAACACTCAAAGTATATACAGTGTATGGGCAAGTCACTTAAGCTTCCTCTCTCGCTCACTTCTCACGTCTATCTGTGTGTAAAACCTAGAGATTAAAAGGCCTACAGTGAGACAACAAGCATCACACTGCTGTATGAATGTGAATAAGAGTCTCATATGTTTGGCTGTTATTGATCCACTGAGTTAGCTGCATTAAGCGGAGAACAGGGTGAGAGAAAATCCTGGAGGCTCCCTCTCACTCTCTCGCTCTGTGTGTGTGTGTGTGTGTGTGTGTGTGTGTATATCTATCCACTATTCATTCCTTCATTCATTTTCAGTAACCGCTTTATCACGTCGATCCCGAGACTATCCTGAGAATACTGGATATGAGAGAGATGAGAATCGGCACTGTATCTCCAGCAGATTCCAAAAGTCAACCAGATTGTTCAATAAAATTCTGTAGGAGTGTGTTACAGCTGAAATGAAATATAAGTCGTAACAGTGAGTGGTATAAACTGTTGTATGTTCAACTCTCAATTTTAAATTGGGGGGATGGGGGGAGGGTTTCAAGTCAAACCGGGACTTGTGATGAAATTTCTGATGAACAGTGAGACGCCTGCTCCTTGAACATCGACGTCGCCAACTTGTGGAAGAGACGCACCTGTCTGTGTGAACTGTACACACAATCATTCACTAGCAATACTTGGACGTTACAGGAGCTCGGCTGGGAGTTATGGGCTGGAACATCCCCTGTATTGTACTGTCCTGTCCTCACTCCAAGACATTTCCACACGTTTGATGCATTAAAGGAGTTCCTGGGAGGCCAGGCTCCAGTGTACTGAGAAAACTTTCTACCTTGATGGTGTCCAAGCACTAGTGAAACACTGGGATAAGTGCATTAGTTTAGCAGATGATTATATAGAGAAATAATGGGAGTTGTTTACTCTTATAACTGTCTTCTGTTAAGCTGCACAATCAAAGGTCCCGGTTTGACTTGAACGCCACTTGTATTATGAGATAATAAGTCAGTTTGCTCTAATATGTCAAAATGAACACACACTCAAAATGCAGCGTGGCACAAACTGTCACTGTCTCTCTCTCCCACTCCGTCTCTGATTCTCTCAGTGTTTAACGTTTATAACATTTGTCTCTGAAGTGCCGTACAGTTGCTCGTTGTCAGCTTGTTGCACGCGCTAGCCTTTGATTGGACAGTTTATTTAGGACGCCTTCCCTATCCGCTCTGTGACTCGCTAATTCACTGATGGCATTTTTATTGTGCTTACAACGACACTGACACACGCAAACACACACACACGCACACACAAGCACACACACACACACACACACACACACACACACACACACACACACACACACAAAGTCAGTCTTTATAGTACCCGTGAAATTACTCCAATCAGCAGAGCCGAGAAAGAGAGAGAGAGAGAAAGCGAAAGATAGAGGGAACACACTTTGAAAGAGTGAAAGTACCTTTACCGATGAAGCCTGTCAAAGCCTGCTAATAAAAATCTAAACGACTTAAACCTTTACTAAATTCTTAATTTATTTATATTTTCTAATTAGTTTTCTAGTCCATTTCCAGGAAGTATTACAATAAATAAAATACTACTTCTTGATTCAAAAACTCATGTCATGTCCTGTCCCCTAGGTGGGTGGGGCTAACACCCTATCCCCTGTCAATTATACTGACAGCACCCAATCGTAGGAGTCCATGAGCTGGCGTCAGTCTTCACCCTCCCCGTCTGGTAGCTGTTTTATTAATTGGAGAGAGCCGACTGGCGAAAGGAAAAACATGGAGAAAATGTTTTAAACTCTTGCTTTTTGTTAATTGTTCAGTTTAGTGTCAGCCTGTACACCATGTACGATTCGCATGACTACGGTTCTCCCACAGCTCCAGGACTGACTGGTACGTATTTTCAGTGTACGATACAACAATATTAACTCGGAACAGCGATTTTGCTGAAACAGACTCCCTGAGCAGAAAGAGATTTTCCTCTGAAGGCTGAAGCGTGTTGAACGCAATTCTCTGCGTTCAACTGACCTTGAGTTAAAGGTCGCAACCGTTACTCAGATGGCGACTCTTTAGAATCCGGCTGCCCGTCATATTCGTCACCATGGAGAGGTGAGAAAGCGGGCATCGAGCGGTTTGAAAATGCATTGACGAATACTGAAAAGGGTGAGAAAAATATAGAAAAGACACAGAGGGCAGCATTCGACACAATGATTTACCCAAAGGTCAACGTGAATCATAGTATAACGCGTAAAGCTACACATGGCAGGACGTGCGGATAGAGGAAAATAATCAACGACAGAATGATGGAGTGATGAAGTGCCGCTGATGTTACCAAGTTGATTGTTTTCCAAAAACAGCAAATAATTAAGTGTTTAATCACAAAACAAGTTCCTCTAACGGTTAATCAGATTAAATAAAACACGGATTGTCATGTTACTGTACCTACTGTAGAAGCTGAAACGACTAAGCTCCTCCCTCCCATGTCGGAAAACTTCATCTCTGACTGTAACAGAGGGCTAAAATTAGCGACTCCTTCCAAAGAAATGCCAAATAAACTTACAGTAAACTCTTTTAAAAGAAATATTGATATTGATAATATTTCTATTTTAACATACAGTACTGTGTAAAGGTTTTGAGCCCCCTCAATTCTGTAGATTAAATTGAATAAATGGGAACAAACCTTTTACTATGACAGGCTGCAAAGTGCCTAAAGATATAAACTGGTTTGTTTTTGTACTAACCTGAGCAGCGACCTCATTTCCCCTCTCGTCTGTTCCAACCACTCAGCGTTCAGCATCAGCAGTGTACTAATCACAGGTCTGATCATCTGTCATCATCTGCACCTTTTTCTCACTGGGTCAGGACTTAAGCTAGATGGGTTTTTTTTTATTTTATTTTTTTTAAACCCACCCCAATAAAAAAACCACCCCCGATAAATACCACCCCCTCTCCACCCCAATAAATAAATAAATAAATTCCCCTCCCCAACGGCACTTGATTAGTAACCTGGTAACTTCAAAGCACTTTTGTAAGCTCTGGATAAGAGCGTCTGCCAAGACGCAAGACTACATTACAAATACAAGAAAATCTTCTTTTGGAAAAAAATGAGAAGAAGATATAGTTGCAAGCAATGATGGCGGGCCCAGACACTCTGTACAAATCACACACTATACAGGGCTAATGTCAGTTTGGGCCCTAAATATTTGTTGAGTGCGTTTGTGTGTGTGTGTGTGTGTGTGCGCGTGTGCGTGCGTGCGTGTGTGTGTGTGTGTGTGTGTGTGTGTGTGTGTGTGCGCGCATGTTAACATTTGTAATTTGTGTGTATGTATGTGTGCACGTGTGTGATGTATAGTGTGTTTGTGTGTGTGCGTGTGTGTGTGTGTGTGTGTGTGTGTGTGTGTGTGTGTGTGTGTGTGCGCCGTGAGAGAGGTGTGTGTGTCTGTGTGTGTGTGTGTGCCGTGAGAGAGGTGTGTGTGTGTGTGTGTGTGTGTGTGTGTGTGTGTGTGTGTGTGTGTGTGTGTGTCATGAGAGAGGTGTCTGTGTGTGTGTGTGTGTGCGTGTGTGTGTGTGTGTGTGTGTGTGTGTGTGTGTGTGTGTGTGTGTGTGTGTGTGTGTGTGTCTGCCGTGAGAAAGGTGTGTGTGTGTGTGTGTCTGTGTGCCGTGAGAAAGGTGTGTGTGTGTGTGTGTGTGTGTGTGTGCCGTGAGAAAGGTGTGTGTGTGTGTGTGTGTGTGCCGTGAGAAAGGTGTGTGTGTGTGTGTGTGTGTGTGTGTGCCATGAGAAAGGTGTGTGTGTGTGTGTGTGTGTGTGTGTGTGTGTGTGTGTGTGTGTGTGTGTGTGTGCCGTGAGAAAGGTGTGTGTGTGTGTGTGTGTGTGTGTGTGTGTGTGTGTGTGTGTATGTGTGTGCGCGCGCCGTGAGAGAGGTGTGGGTGTGTGTGCGTGTGTGTGTGTGTGTGTGTGTGCGCGCGTTAACATTTGTAATGTGTGTGTATGTATGTGTGCATGTGTGTGATGTATAGTGTGTTTGTGTGTGCATGCATGTGTGTGTGCGTGTGTGTGAGATGTCTTTGTATGTGTTATTGTTAACATTTGTGATGTGTATGTGTGTTTAATAGTCCGCAGATGCTGGAAGAAAAGCATCACACTATGATGAGGTCACTCAGTGTGATGTTACTGAATGTGATGTCACTGAATATAATGTCACTCAATATAAGTTATTAATAATTTTTCGGCGTCCGTTTAATACATTATCATGGCTGACCTGTTTGAGATATAAAAAATCCTCAGTGTCTTTAGATCACATCGGCCCTGTTTGGTGACGATCGTATAAATTCTCTAGGAGGAGTATATCAAAATCCATCAGATGCGTTTTTGCGAATGACCAACGGCCTCCTTTTGAGTTGAGCCCAGGACATGCAGCGCGAAAGTTGTTCAACTCAATGAGCTCTAAATGTGTACCGAGTTTCGTGTGTCTACATGAAAGTGTGTATGAGCTATGCAGCAAAAATCTCATGTGGGGGCCCCGGGCCACAAGACTCTCAGAGATTCTAATGGCAGCAGATTCCAACCTGTCTGCCAAGTTTCATGAGTTTTTGAGCATGTTAAGACCCCCGAAAAGTCCAAAAGGGTGAAAAAAAAAATCCTTAGGGAAACAAGAGGGTCCTGCGCACCTTATAGTGCTTGGGCCCTAATGGGGGGGTGTCAAGACTTTTAAACAATACTGTATTTGAATCAGGGTTAGTCTAAATGAAGACTTTTTTTTATCATGTTTTTTCTTATACGTACTGTAGCACTGTCAGTTATGCTAGGTTCCTACAGGTTGATTAACAGCAGTATATAGCTGTAGGTCAGATGTTTCCACTGTTCCACTATTACATCATCATTTGTATCATCTATATCTACATAACTTGCTATTTATTGTACCTAAATATAAAGTTAAGGGAATGTTAAATTTTTCGGCAGATTCATCATTTGGACTAGGATCCTCACGAACACAGTATTAGCTGGATAGAGTCTGGATGGTGCTGACCTCTGACCAGGATGAAGTGGTTACTAAAGATGAATGAATAAATCAATTAGGTCAATCATCCATGACTTATTCATCCATTCTTGCCACCTCTGACCCCCTCTTTCCCTTTTCTATTTCCTCTTCACTTGGACAGTGATAAAGAAACATGGTGAGTTTATAGCAGTTCCTGGTACCACCATGCATCGATCAATGGAGGCTTTAAGGGCTCCATCAAAATATTTTGAAGGCAAACCCAAGCTCGATAAATACAAATACTGTACATGTGAATCTTGTGTTACTCTTTAAAAGAAATGCATCACACACACTCACTGATCCATGTCTAGGTGCAATTCGAAGCACTGACATGTTCCTCGGAAGGAAACCATACTGAGAGCATGTGAAACTTCACACAGGCGGTAACTCAATCTCAGGATCGAACCCTGGAGCTACAGCTACAGCTACCTGCTGCACCAGCGTTCTGCCCCTTCTGTTTTCCCCGAGTCTCCTATTTCTAGTGTTTCTGGTATTGACCCATGCTAAGGACCACAAATATGGATCTTTTTTATTGACCCTGTCCACTTATGGTCTGACCCCCATTTTGGATTATGACACTTGATTCTCAGAAGGAGAATCCACAAGCGACATTTATGGTTCTTGGGATGCTGTTTAAATATAGATGTGTAGCACAAAGCGCCTATGGCAGAATCCGAGGGGCGCTACCTAAATGGTTTTCTCTTTGCCTCTGCTTTTGCAGGTTTGGCCTTGGAATGCTAGAGCTGAAACTGTGACCATCTTATAAAATGCCCCAGAGCATTATTTTAATTCCTCATATTCCTCGTGGAGCGGTGATATTCAGTACAATTCTTCACCCAGACACCGCTTTTGGCTTGTAATTGAATGAATCTGATTAGTCACCAGTCCTAGCTTAGAAAAATATGATTCTGCACCCGTGAACGCGTTGCAATATTTTAGTCCGAATTGGGCGGCCGCTGTCAGCTGGTGAAAACTTGGCAATAGTTATGGGTTATATACGGCTCCGAGAAGCGTGCGGTTCAACGCCACGGCCCATGTGACGAGACGTGCTGAGGGGACCGGAGGTTAATAGAACATGGCTCATTTTTAATTGGAAAAGCGAAAGAGGTGGCCCTGTTATTGCCCGTAATAAGAGGTGATGGCGGAGAACAGTTCACCTGCTGAGAAGGTTAATGAAGATCCTCGTGTGGAGGCTTTCTCTGGGCATGAGGGTTAACTGTTTCCCCCTTGTTTCCTATGTCCTGCCTTCTTGAGGGGGAAAGCTACCCAGGGAGACGGAACATTCATCTCTCCAAGGGGTGATAGAAAGAGGACAGGACGAAACAGGAGAGGACGGAGAGTAGGACACCGGTGCAGGAGTCTCAAAGTTTGGGCTGGACTCTAGTAGAGCTGTAATGCATTATATAACATTAGTAGGCGTATATATATATATATATACACAGTATGTATGCTAAAGTTAAGTTGGTGCTCTTGAATAGGAAGTAGGGTATCCGAAAACATTTCTGACAATGCAAGTAGTGCACTACATAGTGTGCAAAACTTTTATTTTATTAGTTCATACCCTAAGAAACAGGAGACTACAGATGGGGCCTAGGTCACTATTTAATCCCCTATGTAGTGCACTAACGGTACATAGAAAGTATGGAGCTGGACTCCATGTAGTGCACGACTTGGTGTGTTATTCCACTGCAGAGTGTAGAATGACAGTTCTAGCTTTTTTTGGTGCAAATTTCCATTTATTTCATTTCCATTTATTTCCATTATTTCCATTTTTATTTTCATTTAAATTTATTGCTATTTTGCCTACATTTGTACAGATAAGTTTTTATATATTTTTTATATTAATTATATTTATATTATTATACAGTACCATACTGTATCTAGTGCTTACAGTATATACACAGAAAACTCTTTTACACTCTTTTACACAGAGGGTCTATCACAAATGATTCCAAGTACAAACTTTTGGAGTTGGCTTGAATATTTGATTTTGTCCTTATTTGTGGCTGGGGCAGAAAAAACTAATACTTCAAACATTTTGACATAATCTCCTTGCTTTTCAGTTAACTTTGTTCGTCTGTCAACAAGCTTTCAGGGGACCAAACAGATGGAAGTCTGGTGGAGCGTGATCACGACTACAGAGAGGACGCTTTAACACCTCAAAACGAATGGCAACAGTGTGGGCAGGAGTGTGAGGACGTTTGTCATCAGCCGTGGATGTGGATGGGAGTACTGTTCCTTCTAAGTGTTGATGTCTAACATGTGTGTAACCGTCCTTGAACTTCTCTATCCATTCATACACACTTCGCGACAAAACACTTTTTCCATACTGCGTACAAAGTCTTTGAAAAAAATAACAGCACCAGGGACACCCTCGAAACGAATCACTGCACGCTGCTCTTTTTTCAGGCATCTATTTTTTGCTCTCAAATGAACTGATGTAACATGTTGACACCTGCACAGCAGTGAATCGGGAGACTGTAGTCTTGAACAGAAAGCGCTGATAAGACAGAAGTTTTAAGATAACCGGAGTTTTTTGGCTCACTTTCGTACTTTGAAGGATTTCTTCAGACGCATAGACCGATTCCATGAGTCACTTTTGTGTATTTTGGTTTTCCTTGCATATCCAGCACCCATGGAGCAGACAGAGTTGAGGGCCTTGATCAAATTCCCGACAGAAGCAACTTGGTGGAGCTGGAGCTCAAACTTCCAACCTTTTGATCAATAATTCAGAATTTGCATGAATTTGCATGACCTATGCATGTTTTGGGCACCACATTGCTTACCATCTTGTACCATTCTGGTATATAAAAATTTATATATCATTTATATACATAAACATATATACATGTACATATACATAAAACCGAATTGAATAGAATTTTATGCCCTGCGTTGGACTGGCACCCCATCCAAGGTCTAGCCCGCCTAGTTCCCCACATCCTCTGGAATCCCCTGTACAGGATAAGCATTGTAGAGTATGAGGGGTAGAAAGTGAGATGTATTTAAGTTCAATCACTTGTACCACACATGCGAGCTAATAACCTGGCCTCAGTCTTGTCTGAAAAGCCTAAACACCAATCACTTTACTCAGGAAGCAGTGCTGAGAGCGGATTACGTCAATAACTGTTCCAGACCTCGCCGCGGTTCTACAGCTCACCACTTTCATGAGGACGAGGGTTTGATTGTGTGGGCTAACAATCAACAATTAGACCGGTCTCTAGCTCTAAATCCAATTCACTCACTATAGTGCACTACATAAGGTGTTCATTCGTTTATGCCGTGTGTAACGCGTGTGACGAAATTGTTCCATGAACAAACCTGTGCTGGATTTAGGACACACAGGACGCAGTAGGGTTCCTCTGATTGAGAGCAATTAACCCCATCAGTTACACTGCTGAACAAAAGCACTTACGCTATCACTTGATTTGTCAATTTGTGAAGCGCCAATCTCCGAACTTGTTAGTGGTTTTGTTCGTAAAGTGCTAAAAGGCCTCTCGTCCTTTGGCCCCCGATATTGACTGGAAGAACATTTGGATAAATAGCGTTCAGGGAATTTACTGTTCAGGACTACATTAATCGCTCACGAGGTGGAAAAAATTAGGCGCATCTAGGGAAAAAACAAAACAAAATATACGACAGCCTTTGAACGAGTGAAAGGGTGAAGAAGAAAACTGTGATCATTAATTCATTTGGGTGATATCACCTCCCAAGCATTCTGGATCGTTTTGAGGGACAGGTCCGGAGCTGCCTTTTGTTTTACTCGTTTATAAAGTTGGTTTTGATGGTGAGGGGGAAAAAAATGTGATTCATTCATCTAGCCGTTCCATCTACTGGCATTATTTATTAATGCTAAAAGGCTTCGTGCTTAAGGCATTAGTAATTATGCTTTCTCACTCCAGCTCTAGCCGCAGCACAGTCAGACCTCGCTTAAGCTTTAATTTCCGTTAGTCTACATAAATCCACCAACGTCGCTTCCTCTAGGTTTATTAGCACCCTACATACATTTTATCTCCTCCTGTGTGGATCATTTATTAATGCAATAAGCACCTCAGGTGACGAGCGCGACTGTCTTCCGAAACACTTCTGGGGAAACGCAGAGGTGAGGAAGATGACGCCTGGCGATGAAGACGAGGGTGTGAAAGCAACCGAGGCGGGACGCTTGGGGAAAGGGATGCACTTCAGTTGCGCTGGTCCCTTGTAATGTGTAACACTAATGACACACGAATATAGCGGCCACTTAAAGCTTTGACAACAGTGCCCCCTTTATATTAATAATATCCTGAATCATTTATGGACTTTGTTATTAAATTATTCATCATATTATTAATATTGCCACACTGATGGAGAAATCCAACACTTATCATGGGACTGAAAACAAGAACAAAAAGTCGTCCGGTTCTCCAGAGGCCAGGGCTAAGTCTGATGGAGATGGAGAGATCCACAGCTCAGGTGGGAGAAGCTGTTCATAGATAACCACAACACAGACACAGAACAACGATAGACGGGTTTTAGGAAAGACTGGCAGGAAGTAAGCCATTACACGTAGATTTGGAAAACCCAACAAAGATGTGGGATAAGGCTCTGGGATGTGATGAGACTCCCACAGTGCATCGTAAAGCTCTTCATCACCAGTGATGAGGAGAAATTGAGAGAACAATCAAGGTTGGGAGCAGGATGGATTGAAAACATAATAATAAGAAGAAACCCCTTGCCATATGCAAGAGACTTGAGACTGGGGGAGTGTCTGAGAGGTTCTTGAGGTTCAGTTGCTCAGAAAACAACGATCCCTGGCAAGGCTACTGTGGAATGGGTCAAGACCTTATTCTGATTGTGAAATCTGATCTGTGGAAAGATTTAAACATTCCTGTTCACACACACAGTCTCTTTCCAATACAGCTTCAGGCTGGACAATGAGCAAAATTCTCAAAAGGTGAGTAGCTGGACATCCAGCCAAAGGTTATAAAGGGTCATTGCTGTTTCTGGTGTCCTTCTTTCTCCACTCTGTATGTCTTTGTGTCTCTACATCAGTAATTATCGCTGAGGAAGAATCCAGCAGGTTCACCAGGCAGTGATCGAAAGGAGCTCAGGTGACTCTAAGCGTTTAATTATCAACCTAAAGATTAAGATTAGGTGATGGTGAGGGTCAAAGTCTATTGGCAGACTTTTAAAAAACAACTGACGAGCTTATCAAGACTCTCCGAGGAAGGGTTATCAGAACAAAACAACAACAAAAATACTGCTGAAGATCTTTTAAACTTTTGAAGATCAGAGTAAGATTAAACTTTCTTTTGATTTCTTTGCGCAAGCTTTGAAATGCACATCTGAGAAGACAAGTTGATCGGTAACCAAAGCTGACATCAAAAACCGCCATTTCGAGCTGCGTATTACTTATTTATGGATTTCAATTTTGAAATTTCTACACTAAAAAGAAAAGAGAGGCAAAGGTGGGAGGGTGTGCGTTTCGTTCTTTGCATTAGAAATGTTCATTGATTTTGGAGGTTATGGAAAAATTAGGGGAAGAAAGCAGACCAGAGCGTGGAGAGGAGAGCGAGAAGGAGGAATGCAGAGAAACACCTCTCAGGGGTAGCAGAGCTGATCGTATATGAATGAGGACTCGTCCTGTTCCCACGGAGACAGGTTAATAGGTACAGCTCGTCGCATCGCTCAGAAAGGCCCGGAACGCGGCCTCACATATAATTCAGCTGCTAATTACCCCGGACCGAGATTACAATTTCTCCCTTTGACAGATACTGTCAAATATTCTGCAAAGGCAGATCAATATTTTATCATCTTTTCACATTACTCTGAGTCGGGTCAACAGCATCAAGGCGAGGATGGGGAAGAAGGGTTTGTGTGTGTGTGTGTGTGTGTGTGTGTGTGTGTGTGTGTGTGTGTGTGTGTGTGTGTGTGTGTGAGGGATTTAGCAGTAATTGTGCCTTGTGCCCTATACAGTATTCTCAATGAAATGCCATCAGAGACAAGATGGCTCATTTCATAATTGCAGTGCAATTTGGTACTAGTAAAAACTTAATTTTTTAGAGCAATTTTTACAAACTGAATGTAAAAAACAACATAATGCAAAAACTCTCTCTCTCTCTGTCTATTAGCTGACAGCCTCCATTTTGCTCTTAGTCAAGTAACAGTATTAAAGGGTCTATACATTTATTTATTTAATCATATAATTAGCGTATAAACAATATCTGGCTAACTAGTACCATACTAATTGCACTTATATGACCTACTTTGGAATGGGTGACGTACTGCGTAATGACCACCTCATACAGGTGATCTCACGTAGATCTCGACACGGAGAGCTGATAGTGTGTGGATACAGGCGCTTATTATGATGGACACATTCACACTATAGAGCAAGACAAAAGCACAATTCTTAGAAAGTCGGAAATATGAACATGGAAAAATATATGATTGAGTGTCTACTAAAAAAAAAAAAAAAAGAATAATTTTCCAAGAATGTTGAAAAAGTCGGGACCTGTTAAATCTGAAACATAAAAGTTAAGTACAGAGGCATTTAATTAGATTTTAAAAAGCTAGCCTGAATTTTCTGTTTTTTTCTGAGAAGCACAATAAATGTGCTTTAATTTTTAATAAAAGTCAATTTTCAATGCATGCATAAACGTGGTCAAAGTTAAATAATATAGTCAGACAGGAAGGAAACTAGGACCAGCAAAGTATTAATTAAGTATAACAAGTGATTATCCAATAAGCTCATTAATGATTTAAAAACACGTTCACGGTTTTTTAAATCTGACATAACAGACCACATAAATGGAAATGATTTAAAACAGCAACTATAAAGCTCTTTTAGTTATCTGAAAAGTCATTAGGTTTTACACAAGTAGAATTACAATAAAAAAACATTTGCATTAAATGAATGAATTATTACATTTCATTAGTCATTTACTTTCACTTTAGAAATTAAAGCAGATGTCCTTGTTGGCCAGGATGAAAACAGCATACATTTTTTTTTTTTAGTTTCCATCTTCCCATGACCTTCAGATGATGCAACTTCCTGCTGAACGCAAGACGTGGAATGTTCCAAAATAATTTATAGAGTTGGATGTCGACAGTTAACAAGGATAAGATTTAGAATTAAAATGAATATATATTTATAAAGTCATGCAGAATAATGATTCACGCATAAGGTGTTAAATGGAGTTTAAGGTTAACAAAAAATAAATAACAAGAACTCTAAACAATTTTAGCGATTTGCTAAATTTTGCCAAAGACTTATTGATCTTAAATACGTATATTGTCTGTGTTTATAAGGTTTTAACCTTAACCTTTACTTTATATTCAGATTTATAAAGGTATAAATGGCACCACCATTGTGGACTCATACAATGAATTAGTGTGATTTCATTTGCATTTCCCCCTCATCAGCTTCATTACAGATTACAGTCAGCGTCCATTGCTAACAAGATCAATGCTTAGAGTCAATCAGCAAGGTGAAGTAATCAGTCACACCTGATAAAAAAAAAATTAAATAAAAAAGTAGAGCAGTTATTTTTCACTCAGGGGATTGCGTAAGGACTGCTACTGTAGCGTTCTTGCTGAGCTCTTTATGGCAGCGTTATCTAAATGTTATCTAACCCGCTATCACCTTTAAGTCTTTCTTATCATCTGAAATAAATTTACAGCACTGACTTCTGTTTATTCTTGTTATTTACTCACCCACAGCTGTCTTTGGTGCCGAAAGGATAAAGATAGAGAAAAAAGTTGGTCAATTTCCTGAAAAAAAACAAAAAAACTAACTGTTAAGTGTTGCTTTAAAACTAGCTTGATATTAACTGCTAGCTTCTGCTAACTTTATAATTTAAGGCTTATGTAGCATATTTTACCTCAGGTTTAACCCAAACCACAAGCATTATAATTATCTAGAGCTAGCTAACTAAATACAATCTCAAGCAGTTGTGCTAAATGTTATGCTAGCTAACCTGATGCTTTACCAGCAGTATGTAGATAACTAGCTTCTTAACAACTAGATATTTGATACGTTAAATAAAATTAAATTAAAAAAACTTAGAATTTTACATTTAAATAAAGACATAAAATGTGAACAGTTTATGAACTTAAGTTTAAGTTTAAATAAATGTTAATTAGCTTAAAACCTACATGTATAATGCTAATTATCTACCGTAGTACTCTAGTTCATAGAAAAAATTGTAAAAAAAAATTGTAAAATAAGTTTTTTACTTAGCATTTTTTTTAGAGAATATCTCTCTTTCTCTCACGCACACACACACACACACTACAAAGGAGAAAAATATATTTCTAGGTAGGTGATTGTTATTATAATACTATCAATTATTTTTTAAAGTGAAATTTCTTTTAATTGTAGTCATATGTATTTTTTTAATCACTTTTCCAGAATCATATTGCAGTTACGTCCTTGGCAGTGTTTTGCAAATGAGATTTTATTGACCTGGTGAGAAAGAGAGAAGAATGAAACCGTCACGCTCTTCCATTTTTCAAGTCTTTAATTCTATTCATAGTCAGACATAAGTGTGTGTGTGTGTGTGTGTGTGTGTGTGTGTGTGTGTGTGTGTGTGGGTGTGCGTGTGTGCGCGCGCAGGGCGGTGAAAGCACAGGGTTTTGGGGAACACCACAGGAATGTGATAAGACCAGGGCTAGACAACTGAAGGACACACAACCTCTGTGAATGGATAAACTATTAGCCATGGTTAACACACACAAACACACACATGCTCACCATTGAGCCAAGAGGAAAAGCAGAATGGGAGCTTTGTGTGCTTAAAAGCGTCAAACACTGATGAGAATCAGAGCAAACTCCCATCTCTAAGCAAATATTTGTCCAGTGAGGACACTTACACATGAAGGACACGCCTTACGATAGTAGTGTTTGACATTGATTTAGTTAGGGTGTCTTTCCTTTATTTGCTGATATAATTATTTCTAAAATGGTACTCACAACAGCATATATAATTTAATTACTTTATATTGGATACTTGTTATTTACCTGAACAAATTTATTATATTATATGTCTAAAGGACATATTAAAATAGGAGCAGTAACACTTTCACCCATGATATACAGTAGTGTACAAAAGTCTTGAGCCCACCTCATTTCATCATAATAAATTAAATTAAATGGCGTAGATGGGAACTGCAAAGTTTCTGAAGATACAATTTAAAAATGGGTTGTTTATATAACAACCTCAGCAGCAACCTCATTTCCCCTCTCGTCTGTTCCAACCACTCAACATTCAGCATCTGCAGTATACTAATCACCAGCCTAATCATCTGTCATCGTCTGTACTTGTTTCTCACTGGTTCATGCCTTAAGTTAGATGCTTTTTTTGACTGCTTGAACAATTCATATGTCACCGTGTGGCTGTGTGACTTATTTATAAGTTACTGTGTGGCTTAACAAAAAAAAAACAAAAAAAAAATCCTCTGAAACTGCTCAGGTACAGGGACTCGACTGAAAATGACAGATTAAATGTCTTTCAGGAAGCCTAGAGAACTATTCCTCACAACTACATTAAACATACAGAAAGAATATGATGAAATGAGGTGTCAAAACATTTTGCACAGCTTAAAAAAAAAGTTGATTCCTTGCATAAAGCACAAAATTGAACACAACATAAAAAAGAGGGGGGAAAAAATAAATAACTAATACGTTTTTGTTGGCAAACTTTGAATGTTTTTTCCCTGGGAGTATTTTTTTTTTATTGTTTATAAAATTAAGCTGTAAAATTCCATAAAATCTACAAATATTACATAGATTTGTTTATATATATATATATATATATATATATATATATATATATATATATATATATATATATATATATATATTGAGAGAGAGAATATTAACATGCAAAAATAAATAAATAAATACATTTAAATGTATACAGTATAAACCAAATTCATTAAAAGAAATCAATGTATCTATTCCTTACTTTCTGATTATTAGTGCTTTTTTTTCTCCTTTTTAAATGAAGCACTAATGTTAGCTTAAGGCTTTTCCCCGTCTCTTCTGAAGTGTGCACCAAAAGTGATGGAAATAGTTTTCTTCTTAACACTTTGAATGGAGTCTCGTTAATTAAGGACCGAGATTCAAATGGAAGAACCCAAGCATGCCATGGCAACCTGGGCGTTCCTTTCTTTGCTTTTTGTCATGACAGCAGGGGTGAAAGTTCACTTCTATTTTGTCATTGGTGTCAGCATGAGTGACATGCCACCTCATACAATTCCACCTGTTTTTTGTTGTTGTTGTTGTTGTTGTTGTTGTTTTGTTTTGCTTTGCTGCTTCATCAGGACACACTGTAAGCAGTCATGTAGATCTTGACATGGAGAGCTGATTAGTGTGTGGATGTAGTGGCTTGTCATGATGGACACATTCACAATGGACAGCAAATCAGAAGCACAATTCTTAGACAGATGGAAAGATCATGTGGCAATACTGTATGAACAGGGAAAAAATACATGGTAGGGTCTGGTAGGAAAAAAAAGGAAAACATAATTCGAATGTTGAAAATGTTTGGACCCATTGAATTGAAACATAAA
This sequence comes from Clarias fuscus, assembly GCA_030347435.1. Classification (NCBI taxonomy): domain Eukaryota; kingdom Metazoa; phylum Chordata; class Actinopteri; order Siluriformes; family Clariidae; genus Clarias; species Clarias fuscus. The sequence continues at coordinate 30,238,494 of CM059212.1, forward strand.
AGTTAAGTACAGAGGCATCTAATTTGCTTTTAAAACGTTAGCCTGGATTTTCTGGTCGTTTCTGAGAAGCACAATAATTGGAGTAATTTTTCAGTGCATACATAAAATGTGGTCAAAGTTAAATAATATAGTCAGACACAAGAGAAACTAGGACTAGCAACGTATTAATTCAGTACAGCAAGTGATTATCCAATATCCTCATTAATGATTGAACCCCCAACTTGAAGCATACTTTTTTTTTTATCTGACATGACAGACCACGTAAATGGAAATTATTGAAAAAAACAGCAACCATAAAGCTGTTCTAGTTATCTGAAAAGCCATTAGGTGTTACACATGTATAATAACAATAAAAACCCATTTGCATGGTAAATGTGCTCAGACCCCAAAAGTCGCTCTTCAGAGCAATAGGTCTGATTGTAAAAGGTGTTTTGTGCTGGTTTGTGATCTATCAGGACAGTTAAAGGGGAACAAAAACAACTGGAGGTATAAGCTGAATATATTAAGAGCTCAGGTTGAATATTGTAAACCTGAACAGATTCATCTAACTGTGGAACCGCATGTGGGTTGGTGATAAAGCAGTAAAATTATGTATTCAAGACTGGCTTTTGCTCGTTCTCAGGTTTAATTGCATGGAACCATTTGGGAGGCCGAGCCAACAGTCAAAGCTGCAACTACAGCACTTCAGGGATCTTCTCTCTGCACTCCAACCACAGCCAACAGCCCATAAAGATACTGATTACATTTTTTCCTGAGATGAGGTAAAATATGCAGTCGATGTTGGATAATTTCTTTTGCTTTTGATGAGGTACACTTGCTGGGAGATTGGTGCAGGGATGATTGGCTGGCTAAATGAATGGATGGATGGATGGATGGATGGATGGATGGACGGATGGATGGATGGATGGAACTGAAAATTGGTTATGCTCGCTTCTCAAAATAACAATGGCATATACTGTAGAATGATGAATGACTGGTTGGATGGATGGTTGCATGGATAGATAAATGGGTAGTTGAATGTATGAATGAATGGATGGATGCAAGGATGCATGTAGGGTGCTTTTATATCCCTTGTATGTTTTTATGTAAAATTTTGAGGAATGGGCCTCCCTGTCAGAAACTGTTTCATGTAGAACCCATTTGAGAAGCATTCTACTCTTTAATATCCAAAGAACCTACAAAGAACCTATATCTGAATCTGGATCTCTCTGTTAATAAATGGCATATCTAATGACATGGTTTTATGGCTTTATTACCAATCCCACAACAGAGGATTTCCCCTTCATATTGGATTTAATGCAGAATACTTCTCAGATTTCTCTTTCAGACAGGTTTTCAAGTTGAATGATGTTTAGAAGCGGAGAGTACTATCAAAAGAACCTCTAAGGAACCCCTTTCTCTAGTGTATGTTTTATGAATTACGTGATGTAAATGATGAGAATGTTAGGGGGTTGCCAGAGAATGGCATATTTCTTGAGGATATATGTGTGCTTAATGGTGTTTTTATTCACTAGACTTAAATGTTCTTCAGTTAGTCCCTTTGGGAAAACTCTTAGAGGTTTTATGTACAGTAGAATATAAGAAGATTCCTTTAAAACAGGACTCAGGAGAAACCCTTGGAAAGCTACATATTTCTAACTTTCTAAACAACCCCTGAGGGGTTGGGTGGGGGCGGGTGGGGGTAATGGAATTGGATAAAATGGGGAAAATTTGTTGTTCTAGAGGAGCATTATTTCTGTTGTAGAGTTCTATAGAAAACATGTTCTCCACAGAAACTGCATGTTTCTCCTTCAAAAATGTCTCAAAAGGCAACTCTTTCAGAAACAAAATTATTAACTATCCAAAGACATGTATTTTGGTAAATGATCAAGAACGTTCATGAGTAGTGAACAGTGGTGGTCTATATAAAGAAGGTTTGATAAAGAATGCTTTGAGAATATAGCTCCATACATTTTCCTCCAGCATGATAGGAGGTTATTCAGTTTGTCCATGGTTTCTGTGAATTTTGTTATTGCAAAAAGCACCAGGTGGCCAAAAGTTTATGGACATCTCTCATCACGGCCATGTGGACTTTTTTGAAGCGCCAAGTGCGTATTTGGAGCCCCATTCGTCTGGGAAGGCTAGATGTTGGAGCATGGTTTCGGAGATTTGTGTTCATTTACCTACAAGAGCATGGAGGAATTCATGCACTGATGTTGGGAGGACGAAGATGCTTCATATCCCTTTCATCCCAAAGGTGTGTGTAGGACAGGTGAATTCCTCCACTCCTCCAACTTTAACACACCATTTCTTAATGGAGCTGGATCTGTACACAGGAGCAGGTTTTGACCTGTGAAGAGAAAATATGATGCTACAGCAGACAAAGTTTTGTACATTTTTGTGCTTTCAGATTTGTAGTAGCTGTTTGAGGAAGACTAGCATATGAATGTGATGATCTGGTGTTCAAATACTTTTGGCCTTTTAGTGTAGGTGTTACGTGATAAATGCCTTAGAGAGAAATTATTATAATTTTTTCCCCTTGTCTCTCAGCTTGTCCCATTGTACTGTAGGATTTTATGTGCAAGCTACAACCAAATGTTCATCTTTAAGAACATCACCAGAAATTCCTAACACTAACTATCAAAAGAACTCCTGATGAACCTTTTTTTTTTTTTTTTTTAAATTTAGGTGTTTACGAGTTTGCCGGTAAACGCTGGTGTTATGAATTTTACCCTCAACACTTTTTTTTTTTTTTCAGAATATTGAGGTTTACAGAATCCAACATGATAACTACCCACTTTTATTCCCAGGCAACACAGCATTCAGACTCACCACACCATTGTCCAACCATCAATCCATTTCTCCAAAGCTCTGACATTGACAAGAGCACAATGCAAAGCTGTCTGCATGCTGAGATTTATGGCGCTGTAGCTTCATCTCTCCCACTCTCTGCAGAACTCTCCTAATGAATGGGTGTGTGTGGATGTGTGTGTGTGTGTGTGTGTGTGTGTGTGTGTGTGTGTGTGTGTGTGTGTGTGTGTGTGTGTGTGTGTGTGTGTGTGTGTGTGATTGATACTGGTCAGCTCTACCGTGCGGAAATTGATCCAATGCAGCTCCAATCAGGCCAAGGCTCCCTGGTCAACCCATTGCCTAGCAACCACAGCTCTCCTCGTCCAGCATGAGCAACCTGTACCCCCCCCCCCCCCCCCCCCCTCCTCCTCAAACACACGCACACACCCTTCACCAACACACACAGCACAGATATGTAGTTCTCTAAGCCACTGACCTCTAGGCCATACATCAAAAACCCCAGGCTCATGTCCTCTCTTAGCGCTGCTATCCATCTTACCCACATCCCGTCAAAATGGCCACCGTTTAGCCTGAACATGACTCAGACTCAAGGCCTCATCCTGGGCCGCAATGCCCCATAGCTCATACCATATTTACCCTCTCTCTTTCTTTCTTTCTTTCTTTCTCTCTCTCTCTCCTTGTGTATAAAAAGATTGATTCTCAGGCTTTTTTTTCAGCTACCGGTTGTCACCAATGTGTTTCCCCAACTATAATGAACTTCTAAAGGTCAATGGGGTTGAAAACACATGAAATAAAAAGACTGATTTATACATGCAGGCATATCTGTAGATCTCTTAACCTTCCACTTCCACATCTGAAGCATAGCTTAGGCCCTTCCTACAAGATATTTATGATTATCAGACCCAAGAGAACGCTTAGGAAGAAGTTCATTTTATGACATGCTCTTACTCAACTCTCCCTGCCCATGTGACTTGCAAATCGCTCCTATGTTTAATTCTTCTTGTTTTTTTTTTATTTTTTTTTTAAACCCTGCATGGTGCGCTTAATTTCATGCTCCTTTGAATCTAAACTACATTTGCCCATGCACATGTCTGATGACAACTGATGATTTATTGAGTGTTCGTTTAAATAATAAATTGTTTTAGTTCTCATAAAAGGTCATGCACAACATTCAGTATACTGATGTAAAAGAACAGCTAAGTTTAGGCTTTGACTACGGCACACACGGTGTTGTCCAGTTCATGTGTGAAAATGATTCCTCGTGCTGCCAGAAGCACTCTTTCACACTCTGAGTCCTGGAATATGGCCATACCATCAGGGAAGAAACCCTTAATAGATGTAATGTGCTGGTGATTCAGTACATTCAGGTGGTCAGCTGACTTCATTTTATTGCCACATAACGTTGCTGAGTCTCGACCTGAGCGACTGAAGCAACCCCAGATCATAACACTGTCTCCAGAGGCTTGTACAGTGGACACTATGCATGATGGGTGCATCGCTTGTGTGTTACAATACAAATTCATCAAGAGTTTAAGTGATCTCTGATCAAGATCTTTCATGTAGTTTTGTTGACCAATTCCAGTCATTAAAAATAATAATAATTATAATAATAATAATAATTATTATTATTATTATTATTATTGTTATTATTATTATTTTTGTTGACGCAGGGCATTAATTTTACCCATCTGAAACAACATGTTTTTTTTTTTGCCAGGCAATGTATCAGTCTTTGTATAAGGTTTATAGTGAACATTGCCACCGCTGTTTAATTTTTAATTCTGATCAGACGAAAATGTTGATTAATTTCCTCTAACAGCAGCCCAGAGAGTAATTTGACTGCAAAGGCTTTTTAATAATGTGTTTGTTTGAATACGGTATAATGCAGAATGCTTTTTCTTCTCTTCGTGAAGCCTTCACTTATTTAATAGCTTTAAACTAGGAGATGGGTATCTGGCTTCCGGTAAACTGTAATGGAAACTACTTTAAAGAAACAGTGAAACTTTCCCGGGGTTTGTAAGCATAGAACAGAACAACTCCATGCAAAACTCACACACAACCTCATAATCATAGTGCTGCAAGAAGGAAAAAAAAAACTGTCTCATGTGATTAGCCTGGTTTTGGCCAAAGCGATTCTTGGCCAGGTCATTAACCTAAATGGGCTAATAGGAGATTCATGGGGCTTTGATTGGCTCGCGTTCTTCCAGCCCATTAAGCAGAGAGAGAGAGAATCTGACAGATCCCTCCAAGCATGGCTGACCGTTAATGCAGCTACACCACACAGCGCTGAACACAGCAGCAAAATGGGCTGCTCTTTGTCTTCTCTAAGTATTATTATTGATGTTGTTACCTCTAGCATTGCAGTACGATTGTTAATTAAATGTAAAGCTTTTATTAAAGCTGGACAATTCTACACTGTATCCTACTGTATCACAATGTGTTGATGTTAATAAAGCGATGTGTGATTGATAAAAATGGATCAAAAAGTCTGACAGTCTATGGAAGGTCCTAGTCCAAAGCCTACACCACACATCCGACAATACATGAATAATTCAGGATTTTAGTTGGTTAAACACATTAATTAAAAATTATTGTTTTGTTATTCTGTTATTGTGTCATTTATGTGTCTCCAGAATGTTGCTTGGCTAATGAGTTATTGTTAGTTAAATTAGATTCATTAGTGTTTTTGGAGAATGTTTAGAACGTTGATTGTGAATAAGTGATAAGTAATGTAGGTGTTTTTGAACATTTGGTGTTTATATTATATATTGGAAAGTTTGTGCATGATGGTGCAAACATCAAAAATTGTGTTTATGTTAATTGTTGTTTTGTTGATAGAGAATGATGATATTTGTTATTATCAATTTATATTGGTGTTTAACAATTTATATTGGTGTTTGAAGGAGAGTGATGGGATTTAATGGTGATTATTGTTGGTTGGTGAAAAACTTTCTGCCCTGTGATGGATTGGCACCCCATTCAGGGTGTACCCCCCCTCGTGCCCTAAGTCTCCTGGGATTGGCTCCAGGCCCCCACCCCCCACCCCCCACCCCCCACGACACTATGCATGATGGGTGCATTGCTTCATGCGCTTCACTTCTTACCCTGACACACCCATCACTCTGGAATAGACTCAATCTGGACTCGTCAGGTCACATGACCTTTTCCATCGCTCCAAAGTCCAGTCTTTATGGTTCCTAGCAGACTGAAGCCGTTTTTTATGAGTCTCTCTAACAATTGGTTTTCATATGGACACACACCTGTTTAGTCCCAATCCTGGGAGTTCTCGTCACATTGTGTGTGTGTGTGTGTGTGTGTGTGTGTGTGTGTGTGTGTGTGTGTGTGTGTGTGTGTGTGTGTGTGTGTGTGTGTGTGTGTGTGCGTGTGTTTACAATAAAACTTCATCAAGAGTTTAAGTGAACTCTGATCAAGATCTTTCATGTAGTTTTGTTGACCAATTCCAGTCATTAAAAATAATAATAATAATTATTATTATTATTATTATTGTTATTATTATTATTTGTTGACGCAGGGCATTAATTTTACCCATCTGAAACAACATGTTTTTTTTTTGCCAGGCAATGTATCAGTCTTTGTATAAGGTTTATAGTGAACACTGCCACCGCTGTTTAATCCCAGAGAGTAATTTGACTGCAAAGGCTTTTTAATAATGTGTTTGTTTGAATACGGTATAATGCAGAATGCTTTTTTTTCTCTTCGTGAAGCCTTCACTTATTTAATAGCTTTAAACTAGGAGTTGGGTATGTGGCTTTCGGTAAACTGTAATGGAAACTACTTTAAAGAAACAGTGAAACTTTCCCGGGGTTTGTAAGCATAGAACGGAACACCCCCCACCTCCCACGACCCTGTATACAGGATAAAGAGGTAAAGATGAGTGATTAAACTTTCGTGCTTGAAGATAAATTATGTTGATTGATGAAGAATGTTGGTGTTTAATGACGAATGATAGTGTTTGATGGAGAATGCAGGTGGTGAATGTTGGTGCTTGATGGTGAATCTTAATATTTGATAATGAATGTTGGTGTTTGACAGAGAATGCTGGTACTGAACAATGAGAGATTTTTTTTGCATTGTATGAGACGGAGAATGCCTATGGTTAAATATGAATGAGGGTGTTTGATGGAAAATGTTGGTGTTTAAATATGAATGAAGATGCTTGATGGGGAATGTTGGTGTTGAATAATGATTGTTGGTGTGTGATGGAGAATCCTGGTTTTTGATGTAGAATTTTGGTGCATGATGATGTATGGTGAATGTTGATGTTTAAATATGAAAGTTGGTACTGAACAAAAAGAGATTAATGTGTTTGATGGAGAATGTTGGTGTTGAATGAATGATGTTGGTAGTTGATGCAGAATTTCGGTGCATGATGATGAGTGGTGGTGTTTGATGGTGAATGTTGGTTTTTAAATGTGAATTATGGTGTTTAATTGAGAATGTTGGTTCTGAACAATAAGAGATGGTGTTTGATGGAGAATGCATTTGTTTACAGATGAATGATGGTGTTTGAAAGTGAATATTCAAATGTTCGAATATTTTAAACATGAATGATGGTGTTTGATGGAGAATGTTGGTGATGAATCATGATGTTTGATTGCGAATGTTGCCAACTGAAAAATTAACCTGGCCATTGATTCATTTTCAGTAACTGCTTTATCCTGGTCGGGGTCAGAGTGAAACCGGAGCAGACTGACCGCGAGATGATTTGAATGATATTATTATTATTTATTTATGTCATGGTTTACATTTTTACAGCTTTGCTTTCTTACATATTTGTGCTTATGCTTAGTGTATGCTATTAAATTGCACTCTCAGAAATACATGTATCACCGTGTACCTTTCTTTGCAGTCTGCTATATGTATAACTTATGTTGGAAGGTACATATGGTGCATCTTTAATCAGGTATTAATTAAAGTAAGCCCGGTGGCTTAGTGGTTAGCACTGTCGCCTTGCACCTCAAGGGTCCGGGTTCGATTCCTTAGGTCTATGTGCATGCATGTTCTTCACGTGCTTGGGGGGTTTCCTCCGAGTACTCCAGTTTCCTCCCATAGTCCAAAGACATGCTTAGGATGATTGCCGTTCTCGAATTGCTCATAGTATATGAATAAGTGTGTGTGTGCCCTGTGGTGGATTGGCACCCAGTCCAGGGTGGGTGTAGCCTAAATCTCGTGGGGTAGGCTCCAGTCCACCACTTGCCCCTGTATACAGGATAAAGTGGTATAGATGATGAGTGAGTTGCATAAAAGGTAAATACAAACCGTGCATGTTATATGTTGCTACACATGCAAAAAAAAACAAAAAAAAAAACAAGCAAAAGGTACCTTGATTTCTGAGAGTGTAATGCATGCGTTGCATCATCTGTACTCTACTGTGTGCAGCGCTGCAAAGCATGCAACCTGCTCAAGTCGGGTCTCCTTTAAATATCCACCGGAGTGCATTAATTAAACCAAAAATAAATAAATAAATAAATAAAAATCTCACGCTTTTTTTCCCTTCCCTGTTTCTCTGTTCCGCGATGGCAGGTCGGTGCACGGACTCGTCACACCGGGAGGGAGCGCGAGGAGAGCGCGAGCATCCCTCCGCCGCAGCATCACCTCCATCGCGAGCGCATCCGACATCCTTATCTTACATGTGCATGTGAGCTTGTGGAGGGGTTTTTTTTGTGTGTGTATGCGCGTGTGTTTGTGTGTGAGTGTGCTTGTATGAATGCATGCGTTCGCGTTGATCCTTCTGCATCCTGGGGAATGAGAGCGAGGCATCATGGTGCGCATCATCAGCGCCCTCGGCTTGGTCATGTTCAGCGTGGCTCTGCTCATCCTCTCGCTCATCAGCTACGTGTCCATAAAGAAGGACGCCATCTTCACGGGCCCCAAATACCCGAGCGGCGGCGGGCCGCGGATGTACATGTTCCACACCGGCTTTAGGTGAGTGATGCGCGCGTGCATGCGGCCGCGCGGTGTCCAGGTACACCTGCGCGAGGTCTTAATGCATGCTTGAATATACATGAACATCACTAACAACAATATCATCTGTGAGATATCTCTCTGCATGCTTTTTTTTTTTTTTTTTTCAAAAAATAAATAAATAAATAAATCTACCCAATAAAGGAATGCTGATTTAATAGAACAGTACAGAAAGCATCATAATTATCATCATCATTATTATTATGCATGGTGTTATTGCCATCAAGTTTAATGCATCATGTTGACATGACTAATAGCTTTTTTAAAAGGGCCTCGGTGCTTTATGATACAGTAATCAGCTCCATCAGTGCGCATGCGCGCACCCCCCCCCCCCCCAAAAAAAAAAGATACAAGCAAAGCAATGACGAAGCAGCTCATATAGCAGATGCTAAAAATACAAAAGGCTCGTTCAGAGAACCCTATAACCTTTCAGAGCAAGAAGAATTGATGTAGAGTTGATAAGAGATATACAGCAGCCCATCCATTTCATCCTCATTAATCCACCTTCATTTGTGAACAGTGTATCTTTTTTTTTTTACTTTACCTTTTCCTCACTGCTATTCTTGCTTATTGCTTACTAGTTGTATAATCTGTGAACTGGATAATGTAGGGATACAATTTCCCTTAGGGATTGATAAAGTACCTATCTATCTATCGATCTATCTATCTATCTATCATATATATATATATATATATATATATATATATATATATATATATATATATATATGCATTTCATTTACATAATCAAGATGAATTAAACTGTGTGATAGATAGAGAAATTCAGAGAAATTCCAGATATCCAGCAGCAATAGAGACAGTAACACAAGGACAGGTTTGTAGATGTGATTGCACACTGTATATCTTACATACAGTCAGTATACACAGGGGAATGTGAGAACTGATCAGAAGTTACTAGTGCAATGCTAAGAAAAAAACTACATATATATAAAAGATACTTTATCTATTAAAATATATATAAGAAGCATATAAATTGCAAGAAAAGGAACTAGTAAGTTAAACATGATGTGCAATTTTATGTGTGGAAAAATGACAATAGTGCAAATAGTTGTAATTGTGTAAAATAATAGTAATAACTTAATAATGGCGGCATGGTGGCGTAGTGGTTAGCACTACCACCTTGTCCGCCGAGGGTCCAGTATCGATTCCTCCCTCTGTGGGTTCCCGGTTACTCTGGGTATTGCGGTTTCCTCCCACATTCCAAAGACATGCAAATTACTCGACATGTAAGCCCCCCATGACCCTGTATACAGGATAAAGTGGCATAAATGATGATTGAATGAGTGAGTGAGAACTTAGTAATTGTGTAAAGAACTCCATAAAAGTGATAATGAAACTGAGTCTGTGTAATGGCAAAATATGTAATAGTGAGCAGACCATGAAGCTAACAGATGAGATATGAGTTATGCATGAGTTGAAATGAAGATGTTAAACATTATGTATGTTTTATAGGCTAGTTGGATTAAAATTGCTAGATTAAAGATGCAATAGTTGATCTATTGTATTACCTCCTTAGAAATATGTCCAACATTAGTACTGTTGCCTCACACCTAAAAATTTCGTCTCCGCACTTTTGTCCTGCAGTGGGTTGTCACCCCAAACCTGTACCAATTGGATTCTGCCAGTCCTGAGCTTCCTGTGATAGACTCCCCACAATCCTACAAGGAATAATTGGATGGATGAATGGATGGATCCCTACAAGGATGGATGGATTAATTGCTGGCCTTTTTGGCATAATTGTGTTAGGTCATTGAGAAACCAACCCAGAATATTTGTGTTATTATTTTGGATGAACCTGCTGTTAATAATTTTATACACGCTCTGTGGTTTACCTAATATTATGGGGCAGATTTTTGTGAAAATACTAATCCTACGCACATGTTGGTTACTACCCCAGTGATAAGGAAGAGTAAAGCTTAATGTCTTTATTTTTAAGAGCGAATTCAAGAAACGATCAATTGCGATCATTCATTTATTCATTCATTAATCTTCAGGACGGACTCTATTTCACTCAGGGTGGCAGTGGAGCTTATCACAGGAGCACAGAATATGAGGCAAGAATACATCCTGATTGGAGCAGCAAGCCACTACAGAGCACCACAGACACGTTTACAAACTCATTCACATGTAGGGGTAATGTACAGTAAAGCAGCCAATCCTCCTAATGTCATGTTTTTTGGACGAAACCAAGGAGCATGTGTAGACAGTAACCCAAGCTCAGAATGATTCATCAGAATGATCCTGAAGCAGTGAGGTGGAGCTGCTTCCCACTGGACCACCCATGGGGTGGCATGGTGTGAGCTTGGGGTTTAAATCAGGTTAGGGATTCAGACTCCATTTGTTTGCCCATTAGTAAGACTCAAAGACTTAGACTTACTTAAAGATGTTTCTCTCTGGTTCGTTTTTCAGAGGCCCATGCAGCTCATGTCATGTGGCAGGTTGTAAAGCTCGCCTCTCTGATTGAAACTGGCCTGGAACCCCGAGGAGCTGTCCTTGGTCCTGATTTACTCAGATGGCAGTTCAATTTCCTGCCAATGATCAGCGTGCTTTTTGTTGCATCCAAGGTTATAAAACGGGAGCCATTTTGCCGAAGCACGTAGGAGTTGCTTTCCGGGAGAGAGAGAGGGAGGGACGGAAAGACGGAGGCTTCGACCATCTGCTGTCGCAGTAGGGTGATTTGCTGCCCTCACCGTGACTTTCTTTTCAGTTAAGGCTTAAGAACTTTAAGCAAGATGACTTTCAGAAATTGTATTCTCAAACCACAGCATTCAGAACGCAAACTATCCACTCAGTTTAGTTTAGTCATGCTTTTCTCAGATTACTGCCTGCTTCCCTTCCAAATATTTCTCTCCTTTTTTTTTTTAAAACTTCTGAGACATCCGCCCATGCTTAATAACCTTACTAATAAACCAGCCCAAGCTCCTAACAAGTGAGGCTGAGTAACTGACCAGGCCTGAAGTCTAAAAAGGAGGCAGTTTAATTAGAATGGCCATTGACTGCCCGAGGCCGGGGGGCGGGGGGGGGGGGGTGGGGGGGGTGGGGGGCTGTAGGAGGATTGGCGCTGGGGCCGATGGGGTGGCATTGATCCGAGCTACTTTCAGCAGCTGCCACCGCTGTGACATCATGACCGGGTCTTCCTGTGAAATGGAACGGAAACTCTATTTTCCTGTTGCCCCTACTGACCAGCTGCCCCCCTATGTAGACCTCATTTTTTTCATGCCTTTTCCTCCTTTTTGTTTCTCTTCTGAAGATCCCAACTGGCGATGAAGTTTCTGGACCCAGCGTTTACACCCTTGAACAATGCCCTGAATGAGAACCTGCAGGAGAATTCGTCCAAGTGGAAGTTTAATAAGACGGGCTATTTAGAGCAAAGGTAACGTACTGTGTGTTGTGGTTTGCATTTATAGTTACATTTACAGCTTATACATAGCGACTTATATTTATCCCATTTTTTTATGCAACTAAAAAGTTAAGGGCCTTGTTTAAGGGCCCAGCTGTGGCAGCATGGAAGTGCTAAGATTTAATCTCATCAGGTCACTGGTGTGATAAAATTGGACTCCAGCAAATCCTGAATATTAACTGCTACATTGAAAACAATCTTTTTCATGCCAATAATGTGAAGAGTGTTTCACGACCTCTACTTCCAAGCATTTTTTCCCTTCAATGTAACTATTACTGTTAAATACATTTTTAGACCTGGATGTAAAGTTGTTTAAAGTTTTTCAGAACAGCCAATTAAAATGTTTGTCTTGTATGACTTCCACCATATTACATGCAACTATAAGCAATATACAATATATGTGTAAAGTACCATAATAAATATAATTATTGGAAATTTCTGTGCTATAATAGAATTTAAAACATACTGTCATCGATTATTTTCCTATAACAGTATGCCTGTCATGTTTTATACCTTACACAATATATTTAAAAGTCTTAGTTTTTTTTTTTTTTCCTCATAAGCATTAACGTCCCTGGAACAGATACAACAGAGTAACCGAGTTAACCTTCTGTTTCTCGACAAGCTACAGGAAAATATCTGGAATGGGTCGCCTCCATTGTCAATCTGTGGGAATGTGCGGGATTGATTTACATTTTCTGATGAAATGCACTAGATGTTCTAAAGATCAAATGCTAAACATTCAGTTTGTGAGACCAAAAAATCTATGTTGTTAAGAATACAGGATGTCACTGAAGAATAACGGAATGAAAGGAAGAAACCTCTAAAAAAATCTACCAGAACCTTGCAGGCGTCTGTACTGTATATATACAGCTGAGGGTATATATACAGTACAGACGCCTGCAAGGTTCTGAGAAAAGAGAGAGAAAAGTTTAAAGCTATTCTTCCCTTTCTGAGGAAATCAATAAACACTTTACATCACAGCATTTTCTTAAGAATCAGAAGAATTTAATGTAAAATCTTGATGTACCCTTACGAAAGTACCTTTTGAAGAACCGTTGATCATCCTATGTTGAGAATGACCCCGTATCCAATGTCCCCTAATTCAGTTTGTATGTTTTCTTTGGCAGTAAAGAGATTGCCCAGTACATCGACGTGCCACGTAACTTCACGCTAACCAAGAGCAGCGTTCGTGTGGGTCAGCTTATGCACTACGACTACTCCAGTCACAAATATGTCTTCTCCATCGGTGAGAACTTCCGTTCCCTCTTGCCTGACTCATCGCCCATCCTCAACAAGCGCTACAACACGTGTGCCGTGGTGGGAAACAGCGGCATCCTGACGGGCAGCCGATGCGGTGCCGCCATCGACGCCTACGACTTCGTCTTCCGCTGCAACTTTGCACCCACCGAGGTCTTCCGCAGGGACGTGGGCCGCCGTACGAACCTCACCACATTCAATCCCAGCATTCTGGAGAAATACTATAACAACCTGCTCACCATCCAGGACAGAAACAACTTCTTCCTGAGCTTGAAAAAGCTGGATGGCGTCATCCTGTGGATTCCAGCTTTTTTCTTTCACACCTCAGCCACGGTCACGCGCACACTGGTGGACTTCTTTGTGGAGCACCGGGGGCAGCTGAGGGTCCAGTTAGCCTGGCCAGGAAACATCATGCAGTATGTCAACAGGTAGCCATGAATCACACTATTGCATTCTGAGCTGATTTACAGAGAGATCAGAGACTGTGCAGCTCTAATTTGTTATACTTGTACCTGTATAAAAGTCAAGACAAGGACTGAAAATCCTCCTCAAAATCAGATCTTAATTCATACGTATCTAGACTTCCACACAGAACCCATTCCAGACGAGACTTCATATGGCCTGTACAAACAGAACAGAAATACAAAGACAGAAATGAGACATGAAGAGGGTTTATGACAGAGAAAGAGAGAGAGAGACAGAGAGAGAGCGAGAGAGAGAGATGAATCGATGGAGAGAATTGAAGAGGTGTTGTTGAATGGAGCCCCGTCGAGGTTTTTGAAGAGGGGCTTAAGCATGCCAGCCACCAGAAATGCCTCACTGCACTGTAATCTCCTCCAATCCCATTAAAGAGGCACAATCACGGCCTGTAAGACGCTCTGATAGGCCTAAGACACCCTAAGAGTTTAATGTGGGCTGTAATTTAAAAGGATGTTAGAGAAGAAACACAATGTACACAAGCACACATGTCCTGGTGAGGGATATTGTGATTTTCAGGTAAAAACTACTGATCAAATACACTGACTAACTACCTTGCAAGAAAAAAAACGACCCTAACCCTAATCCTCACATAATAAAAAAGTCAGGGTGGCTTTTCATCTAAATTTGGTCACTTAAACTCCAGTTATTATATTAACTTTTGTTATATTTTGTAAGACATCTATCTTGCAAGTCAAATATCTATATTCAGGTTTTAGTACAATTTCCCACCCTTATCCAGAGCGACTTACTTTTTTTTTTATTTTCCCCCGATTTTCTCCCTAATTTAGTCATGTCCAATTCCTCACTAGGGGGCTCCCACATTAAGGCTACTACTACCACTCAGCCGGGAGGGCCGAAGACTATCACGTGTTTCCTCCGAACCACGTGACGCCAGCCGACCGCATCTTTTCGAACTGCTCGCTCGCGCACCGTTGGGGGCGGCGTAACACACTCGGAGGACAGCGCTATCCGCTCCCTCCATTGCGCAAGCTCACAGACGCCCCTGATTGGCTGTAGAGCCGTGATTAATGTGGGAGCACTATGTACCTCTCATCCCTCCCCTCTGAGAGAGCTCTCTCTCTCCTCCGGCTGCGAGAGGTTACAGCACCACCCGGGATTCGAACTAGCGATCTCTGGATGATAGGGCGAGCGCTTTTACCACTGCGCCACTCGGAGGCCCAGAGCGACTTACATTTTTATCTCATTATCCATACAAGCAGTTGGGGCTTAAGGGCCTTTCTCAGGGGCCTAACAGTGGCAACTTGGTGGTCGCGGGTTTGAACCTGGGACTTTCCGAAACCTAGTCCAATGCCTTAACCACTAAGCTACCCCTGACACTGAGCACATGTACCCTGATCACCCATAACCTTACTGAACATTATGGTGTAGGTTTCCCTTGTGCCAACAGGGTGACTCTAGCCCCTCAGGGTATGACTCCACAAGAACTCCTGGGGGGGTGTGCCAAGTTTCCTGACACTGGGGCAATTGCAGCAGATTATTTAATTGCTGTGGGTTGTGGGGAGGAGCCTCTGGGGGTTGGACTTGTTGGTCCGGTACATCCTATGGATCTGTGGCCTTGTTTTTTTTGCGTGCTGGGCCCCGTGTGCAGCAGGCTGTGATACCCTGGGTGTTTTGGTGCCTTTCTATAATGACCAGTGTTGACTTTCTTAAGCAAGTTATTCTGAATTGGCTTTTCTGTCGCATCAGACTGAACGGGCTGGCTTTTGGTTCCCATGAGCATGGGTGAACCTTGATTGGCCATGATCCTTACACCTGTTTACTGGTATATAATTAATAATTAATGTTAATGTCTTAATGTTTTGTAGTGTTAATGTTATTGCTGATCGGTAAATACAGCCATTATCCACTCCTCACTCACGCATTCCTTCTTCCAATTTGCCGTAGCATGATTGTGAAAATTTATTAGGTTTAATTCAGATTTGTAGTTTCATTTAAATTTCTTATCAGACTACTGTAGAGTTGAAAAAAATAGGTAAGAATTCCTGCAAAAAAAAAAAAAAGATACGATTTAACCAGTAATTACTACACAGTCAGAATAATGTCCATACAGGTAAGTAAGAGACTAAGAAATATTAAGCACTAATGTTAGTACCTGTCTTTGAGGGATAAAGAGTTTTTAGAAATGGTTAAATGGTTAAAAAAAAAATTAGCTGATCAGCTTTAATGTAATCTGTTGTTATTTCAGGTTAAAGCCCTATGCTTACTGTATCTGTACAGCAGAACTCTCTGTCTAACTTATTAATACAAAGAAATAAAATTTTTTAAAGTTGAATAGCTTGCACATTTTTATCGCTAAGTCATCAGCCAAATACATTCCCTGTTTAACGTAAATTATTAAATCCGGCACACTTAACATCATAACATCACTTTTACTCAACATTTTGATTTTAGCGCAGAACAATGTGCTGTCAGTTTGGGCATTTTACACGCATCTCCTCTCCGGATATGTTTGCTTTAACGATTCGTGTTTTATCTCATAGTGGCGCTTCACATGACTGCTTTTTATTAGTTTCAGAACATATGAGACAAACTGGTTTTGGACTTCCTGAAGGAAGAATAAGCAAAAATTGGTCTGTTCATTCATCTTTGAAGGTTGTTTTCATAGTCTGCTTGCCTTATTTTGGAGTAAATCATGCTGTGTCATGCGTTTGTTTGTGTTTCATGGGGATTTGGTCTCTGTGTAGATGCATTGCAGTCGTTTCTGTGTCATCTGCATACTCTGTGTATTTACGGTGAACTATCACGTTGATTGGCTCTGTTGAGTCACAACCCACTTTGATGCACTATAGTTGTCCAAAGAAGCGCTGGCTGCTGTGACAAAAGCAAAAAACTGCTTATAATGTCCTTTTGATTTTATTTATGGTACAGTTTTAACGTCAGGCAAATACTGCGTAATGACCAAAGTTTCGTTTAATTCTGTCGAGCCAGTTTTGCGTGATGCTTTGACAAAATCGGCTGAGCAGACATACAGACATACAGACAGAAATTCTTCTGAGATTGGTTTCTGGACCTCCAAGAGACAAAACCTTTCTTTTATTTATAGAGAAGGCTTGGGTTTATTAAAGACAAAAAATGCACAATGTTTACATGCACAAGAGATAAAACAGGGTGTACAAAGAACTACACTGTTACGGAACAGGTAACAAAGGAATGTAACCAATAAAACCAAAAGTCTGTCTGCCTGTCCAAATGCATCAGTTCATACTCAGAAGTCGTAAGTTGACCATCAACCACACCCTTAACCATGTGAACTATTAATGAATGTGCAAAAGTGATTCGTCAAAGCACCTTTCCCTTTCGGATATTGTGACGAGAAGCATTAATATAATGTTTGTTTGTTTGTTTGTTTTTTTAAACATTCTAACAACAAATAATGAATGCAAATTAGCATTAGTCATTTTGTTCCCTTCAAGCAGTCAGCATCTCTACTGGTTTAGTGATGATCATTTAAAATCTCAGACATTAATTGAACAAACGATGCGTTTGCAGGTACTGGAAGACGAAGCAGCTCTCCCCGAAGCGCCTGAGCACAGGGATCCTGATGTTTACTCTGGCCTCATCCCTGTGCGAGCAAATTCACCTGTATGGCTTCTGGCCTTTCGGCTGGGACCCGAACACAGGCAAGGAGCTGCCCTACCACTATTACGACAAGAAAGGCACCAAGTTCACCACCAAGTGGCAGGAGTCGCACCAGCTGCCTACCGAGTTCAAGCTCCTATTCAAGATGCACACGGAGGGCATCCTCAAGCTGTGTCTCTCACACTGTGCATAAAGGTCAAAGCCTAGGGGTCGGAAGGTCACGGGCCGGAATTACCACCGGCTTGGTAAAGTCGAGGATTCAGGGTGTGAGGCTTTTTTTAAGTCACATAACAAACTTTAATTAGTTATATATCTATATATAAATGCTAGTATGGATGACATCAAGTGCCAAACAGCAACCTTCAGGCCAATTTTATGATGCAGCTTTTACAAACAATGTCCTGACTTACTGTATATGTGCAGGAGGTACATCAGCCATGCTCGTTTTTAGCAAACACAGACCTAATCCAGGGGGTCTCTGCGCTCGTTTATGTGTATCTGACCTAGACCAGCAATGAAAACGTGTTCGCGACAGTCCAAGGCTCAGAAGTAATACGAGACATTTTAAGACCCTGTTTGCTTTAAAGGCTCATATAATTAATAAAATGACATGCCAATACAATAAAGTTTTGTATATCTAGGGGAAAATTGAGCATGCTCTTTCTGAAGAGTGCTTCAAGATCACGAAAGTAAACGTGATGGATTTATGTGCTAACAGTTATTCCTTTTAGAATGTAAAAAAAATAATGAATGTAAACATAGTCATAGTTATTTTAGTAGTACAGAGAGCGACGTTTATTCTTACAGTACATCACATGTCAGTGTGCATCTACAGTATAAGTTCAATACCTGTACGTGATCGTCATATAGACAGGCTCTCACTTATATAGACTAGACACGGTTGATTAATAAATGTTTAGAGGTAATATTGACTTCTGTAGTGGAACTTCAGACGGGGATAAATCACTCTGATTGGACAGTCTGGTTAATCACAAAAGAAGGGTATACTGTAAACGAGCCAGTCAGTAAGGGTGTAAAGTTTATTTAAAGGAGCAGTTTATAGCTTTTACATGGTTGATTTTGTTTTGTTTTTAAGGTGAATTGCAACTACAGTGAAAACCCTGACTAGCCTTTGCTCTT